>JAHZNP010000748.1:0-38452 GCA_020615345.1 Triops cancriformis
TATATATTGGTTGGTTTTACTTATATATATTGGTTGGCTTTCCTCTGATCATTTATTTATACTATCGATATACATATTAAAATTTCATCGATTGTTATGATGAACCACATTGGCCTTTTGTCTTAAGAAAAAACACACACCGTTTTAAGCACCCGAACAATTAAATGACATAGAACTGTTCCACATTTTGTCTGCGGGAAGCAGAGTAGACAATAGGTTCCTAGGGTGTTGCAAAGTTGATTTACATATGAATGTGTGTGTGCGAGTTGTGTTCTAAATGTAAGGTCAGCAGCTGCCTGCATTCGTCGCCATGACAACGCCATTCTTGGTGAGGAAACCTGTCTCTCCTAACAAACTCTTAAAACCGAAACCTTGAAATAAAACTAACAGAAAACTTTCCAATTCAACATTTTCTTTCTTCACCACGAAAAAAGAAATAACCTAATGAGTGCTTGATCTTCCTCCAAACTTCCTACCAACTTCTCTACTGATAAAATCCCATAAATCGCCCACAAAATATTCCGACGTGATATTTCATTTCCCTTTATTACTCGCTTTAGCCTAAAACATACCTTTAATTAAACAAAAACTGTCCTAATTTGGTAGCAAAATATTAACGTGTGAAACTTATCTAATTTATAACCAACGTACGATTTGAATTTGTTCTCCACAAATAAAGAAAAAAATAAAACGAACCTCAAGTTCCCGGAAAATTATTGATAGATAAACCAGTCTGAAAATAAGTTTCCGGAGAGAATTGGGTGGCAAGTTGTTACTATAGTAACCAAGTTGTACAGTACAACTCGCAAAGTATATACAAGTTAGCAGGCGAGCGTTTTTATCCTTCCCCCACCACTCACCCACCCAGTTCACCCCACCCTACCCCAACTTCCCTTTAGGCCAATCACCTTGAACAGCTCCACGCTTTATGCTTAAACATTTAATTAGCGAGCAAAGAGAAATCTGTGTTCACAGAAAACTACGTTTGATGCGCGGAAACTGTGTCAATAGCTAATTGCGCGAATTTGCCTGGCGGAAACCTCGCGAATACATTCATAACGCTATTGTCATGCTATTTCTTCACAAATAGTATATAAGTAACGCCTCCAAAATATTAGCATGCCAAAATATATTACTACGCCCAAAACATTACTAAGCCAAAAATATTATTTAGCCAAGAAATATTACTAAGCCAAAAAATATTAGTAAGAAAAAAATATTCATAACCCAAAAAATATAAGTTATCCAAAAAATGTTAGCGAACAACAAAAATTCAGCAGCCCCCGGGCAATTCATGACTGAAAACGTTTCACAAAAAAATAGCATTTTAAATTGCATTAAAGACTTGTTTATGTTGTGCGTTCCATTGGCTAAGCTAAATTTTCAAAATCATGTCAAAAACAAATGTTCAAAATAAAAATTCAAAACAAACGTTAAAAAAATGTTGAAGTCGATCTCTGGCATGAAAACGTAACTGGATTTTTGAGTCGCGTTTTAAACGGCGCTAAGCGTTTTCAAGGCGATTTGACAACGTCCAAAAAGAAAGAACCGAGTTTTCTTTTTAAATGTTAATTTCTCGTTTGTGACCTTTCTCTTTCCTCTTCTTTCCTTCCTCTTTTCTATTGCGCTCATTCTCTCCTCGTACGAAATCTAACTGTCTCGCTTTTCAAAGCGTTCAATCAACAAAGGCATCCGTCCTGCCCTCATTTTTCGTTAGCTTCACACAACGTTAATGCCAACATTTTACCCAAGAAACATCTCCATACTCGTCCTGGAACCGACTTCGTTTTCTCTCCTTTTTCTTATCTCTCTCCCTTTTTTTCCAGAACGGGAATATAACGGCATTTTATTACCTATGGAAACTAATTACTGACTCCAGCTCCAGCTATTAATGCTCACAAAACTATCACATTTTATAGATTTAAAAAAGTCAACGGGGATGTACCGCCATTTTAACCCGAATTGGCGAGCCAAAATAAACCAGACACGCTGGTAATACCATTTTTGAATAATAATTAAAAAATTGACCAGGTGAACTATTAACCCACGGTTTCAGCAATCTACCCTGGTTTATCATCAGATTAGATTACTATAACGGCCTTTCGCATTAGGTTAAGGCTGATGACGATCCAAAAATTTGCGTCAAGGTAGAAACTATACGCCTTGACCCACTACATCCTACACAATACAGCAGATTTTCTCACGTACAAAAGACTCTTAACATAACGGACTGGTACGGTTGTCGCTTTGATTCGCATGGCGTTTAGGCAACGTTAAATTTTTAATGTTTAGACATATGGTAAATCTGACAAATAAATTGAATTACTTATTGGTTTAAACGACTCGAGATTTAACGAACTCGCGTGTTTGCTACGTTTCAAGTTCCTCACGTGAAAATTCCCTAAGAATGAATATTCCTTGTTTGGCAATCATCTTTCGTCGGTGGTGGACAGCTTTGATCGCGAACATGCTAAAATCTGTTTTAAAAAAACTAGACATTCTTGCACTTTTTGCCTCGATGTCCTACTCCAATCCAAATTCAGTCATCATTATATCATATATATTAATTATGTATGAATAATACTGATACCATTAAGCTTTGATATATTAATTGCTTAAATTAATATCTGCAAAAAAACAATAACTGCTACTTTTTTATTGTATCGTTAATTATTAAAGATACAATAAAAAGTAGCAGTTACTGGTCTTTCAATTGAATTAGGGGAATAGAAACAAAACTAGAAATAAACAAGTAATGGAATTCAAAACACTAATAAAACTTTTATTATCCTATTATTATTATTCGTTCACAGTATACCATGTTATACCATATTCATAAATATTCGCAACAATATATAATTTTCACAGAGGCCTTGCTTGTTGTAATAAATAATAATAATAATAATAATAATAATAATAATTTTATGTATTTAATTATTTTTTAAGGCGAACCGTGTCGCTATCGCACCACATTATTAATAATAATAATATCGTTACCTACTTCTGTAATTCTCTACCAATGAAATGGATTATGTAACCACAGTATAAGGGTTACTGTACTGTGTATGTAACTGTACCTCAATGTAGACCCTTGAATTTGGAAATTCTACCTTTCGTACTATGCATTCCTTGAATTAAATCTCGCACGTTCTCGTATTTTTGCGTCGATATCCTACTCATACACTAAACTCAAACACGAATATATATTACCTACTTATGAATAATATCGACAAACACAAGGATACAATTAAAGTTAATAATATAATAAAAAGTAGCTTTTCTATGTCTTCTTTGTTTTATCTAACTCGACGAATCAATGGAAATAAAGAAATCAAAATAAAGCTAGAATTAAACTAATGGAATTTTTAAACCAGCAATAAAGTTTTTCTTATCATACGAATCCTCATTAACAATATGCAATCACCTAATTCTGTACTGATGGAATATATTACGTTCCCCAATGTAAACCCTTGAATCCGGAAATAATATCATTCGTACTACTTATTCCTTGCATTAACTCTGTAAGACAGTTTCCTTCCTCTCTCTCATGAAAATGTACTAATAAAGAATTTTGCGTCAAGAAATATAACCATCCATACGCTACGCTTCCAAAGATTTCAAAATTTAAAAAAATGAAAGATATGTTGAATATAAGCAAAAATGGCTTCTGACCTATAAGAAACCTAGGAAACGCTACGTTGGCTGAATTCAAAAATTCAAAAACTTCTTTCCTTCCGGTTCATATAAAAAGACGTGGGGGGAAGAAGACACTGTAATGGATTGCCTTTTATCTAATCAATGTTCTTCGCAAGAAGTTGGGGTGGGAGGGCGAAAGAATAGCCACAGGAGATATATACAGTAAGCTCTTCAATAAGTAAAGGAAAAGAGGAAGAGCCAAAGAGATAAGACAATAAGGACACCAACAGACGACTAGAATTGAGGGGAAAGAGATGGGGACGCATATGAAGAGTGAGAACGAGAAAAAGAGAGGAAACCCAAAAGGAGAGGAAAAGGGAGAAACTGGAAAGAGAAACTGAAGAGATTCAAAGAGCACGAGGAGGAGAAGAAGAGAGAGAGCGCGAACTTGAGAGAGAAACATGTTTTGGCAAGCGTCGATAATTTGCCTGTCCGTTTCATTTGGAGGAGACGCAACGAGTGTTTGGCGCGAAAGTTATGGGCTGGGTCCTGTTCAGGAAACTGAAAACGTGTGAAATTCCAAAGCGATGCCATTACTTAATCAAACGAACTCAGGCTTTTACAGCTGATGAATACTGGAAGCTACGAATAATACGTTTCACTTGAAGGGGTCTCATTTTATTTATGTATACTTCCTGTATCATATGGTGCAATATTCAAATGTTTTGATCAAATATAGGAACGCGTAGGAAATAAATTGGAATATAATATATTGGAGCTTTAGTGGCTGTAATGTACTGGAAAGGGTTAAATATATTGAAAATGTACTGGAAAACACTAAATATACTGAAGAACACTAAAAACAGTGAAGTATAGTTGAAAATATACGTGAAAACTGGAAAAAGTTGGATATATTAAAAATATGCGGGAAAATACTGGAAAGCGTTAAATATATTGAAAATACACTGGAAAACACTGGAAAAAATTAATATACAGAAAATATACTGAACATATATTGGAAAACACTGAAAATATTTAAATATATTGATATTATACTGGAAAAATTCGATCAAGTCCAAGTTCGTTTGATATAATAAATGGAATTACAACTGATATTATCTAGTGATGATGAAATTATTCTGAATTCTTGGAAAATACTGAAATGAATGATAACGACTTATCATTGTAAAGTTTCCTACAAATAATTGGTTTGATTCTAGTAAGTGCAGCAGAACTTCAATTTGATCAAACGGACTCGGCCACAACTGTCCAGGTGTTGGGAAAAAGAAAGGGTATGGAATTCCAATCGATGCAATTTCTAAATAAAACTAATTCAAACAAAGCCACTAAAGAAAGTAGGAATACACGAAATCTGTTTCATAATAAATCAAACGTGAAACTCTCAATCAATGCAGTTACACAACTGAACTATTCGCAATGAAGAAATCATAACAGCAGATAAATATTTACACAAAACGAAAGAATTTCCTAATTTATTAATCTGATTTTATTAATATTTATTGCTATTATAGACGCCTTATATGTAAACACCCCTTATCATTCCCCATACGGCTAATTTTTTGAACCAAATAAGAAATCAGACATAAACTAAGCCTGTCAAGCGCTGTCCATGACTTTTCCCTTCTTGCCTTCATAACTTTGTAACTTCTCTTTCCCGAACTGAACTCTACCTTTTGTTTCCTACATCACTGCTACACTTTTAAAGCCAATTCGAAAATTATATTTGTGTGAAAACCTCTAAACTCGTTAGTAAATGCTCCCTCCTCCACAAAGAAAGTTTTGTATCAAGTTAAAAAAATACATGACCGTCAATAGGCTATGCCTACGATGGTTAATAAAAAAAAACTTAACGACGTAAAATAGCCGGCGTGAAATCCAAACGCGACGCAATTACTTTTTCACACATTCAAAGTATGCTGCAAATCGCTTGAAATATGATGAGAATTACTTCAAATATACTGAAAATTATTTTGAAACTACTCTTAATATACTGGAAAAAATTTTGAAATTACTTTGAATGTACTGAAAACTACTTCAAACATGCTGAAAATATGTTGAACATACTCAACATATTGAAAATGAACTTTTCTGAGGGACCATAGCTTGTTACCGTGGGCATTACGGCTCAGAAGACAACACCAAAAGAGCGCGTATTCCTCAAAATAGTTCAGAACCAGAAATAAGTTGAATCAATGGAAGGTATTGGAGAAAGTTGAAAATGTCGGAGACAAAAGTGTCATGACAGTGGTTGGTGCGGGTAAATGGGTCAGAATTCCTATATTTTCAAGTTCAATCATCCTAACAAACTGTCGGTGATACCTTGACCAATTCTGTCGTCCAGTCGTAATGAAAGCATCACCACAACGAAACCCAAACTACTGCTGACGCCCTTCCTGCACATAAATTGGGATCGCCTTTCGTTTTATCTACATACATTTATTTTACGTTATTATTCCTTTTTTTATTTCAAGCTGTGCGTACCACTAATATCCTAACTAAGGTTAAAGTGACATGTTTACCGGGTTCTTTTTTCCCAACTGACCACCAAACCATGGTTATGACGTTAAGGGAAGTGCTAGGTGAACAATAGTCAATATTCTTTGGCACTGATACGTATCACTCATTAATTAGAAGAAAATTCTTTACACGATTCCGAACAAGTGGGTTGATTACATAACGCGACCACATCGCAACTTTCACAATCAAACTATATTCCTGAGCTCGGAATTCCGATTCTAAACCAGTCTTCTTACTCTCTCTTTCTTTCTCATGCACAGTTTGTCTTCATTCTAATTCCTTTTAGGGATTCTTGATCTAATCCGTTGCAATCGTCCATTACTTCTCCGTTTTTGTAAAAACAATATATTTTTTCCCTGCAATTGTTTGCTTAGCAGCTTTTGACTATTCTTCAGCCGTAATATCAAGAAATGTATTGTTATGCGAATAAGGGCACAATAGCAATGAGTGCCATGCACTTGTAAAAAGGGGTACCCAGATTTGGTGAATTATGAGACTATGAAATTAGTAGTCGCCCCTAAAAATTGGTACCTGATTTCTAAATATAAGTCCGCTCACGTAAAAGATGGTAATTTTCCCCTAGTTTGGGTAATATTTACGTCAATTTGGTATTATTCATCCAAATATTAGTAACGCATTCTCAAATCTGGTATATTTCTCAAATATCGGTAGTCTATTTTCAAACTTTGTTAGTTCCCTGGACTCAATCCGTTGACCTTAGGTGGGAGATTAGCATAAGTAATTGTATTCTTTTAGTAATTAACAGAGCTATTTTGGAAAACCTTCACAACTCTTCGTGTTGCACTTTTTATGAAGTATGACGAGCCAAAATTAACCAAATATTTTGTATCGTTTGGCTGTTTGTATTGTTCATTGACATTATTTGATTGGTGTAATATGAAATTGTCGTTTTTAAACTTGGATTCTTGAGAATTCATTTTATTTTGAAAGGGTTGTATTGTTCAACTTCGTATTGGTAACTGTGTTAAAGTTGTATGCTGAATGTTCTATTCTGTTCGTTTGGAGAAATTGTTTAGCAAATGTTGTACTATACATTGTCGGTTAAATTGCGTTGTTGAGTGCTTCTGTACTGTGTATTTTTGTTGAAGTAATATTATTGAGCTTCCATATTTACTATTGCATTAATTATTTAGTTTGCTGCATTGTTGTATTATTATTATTATTATTACTATTCAAGAACACTGTAGACGATAATACATCAAACAATCGACGTCGTTCTTCTTAAATCTTTTAAATTACATTATTATTATTATTAATGTTGTTATTATTTTTAATTCCCTTTGTTCAAAAATCAATGTAACTTGGGGTATGAAACTAGTAACCACAATACAGAAACGGTAACGAGCACTGCTTACACTGTTGTCCCAAAAAATAAAAAAAGACAGAATTCCCCAATGACAAATGAACTCATCAGTCACGTGAATACATAAACTTTTTCTACTGAATATAAAACTCGACATATTACCTTTAGGGAGGGGTTAAGGGGGTAAAAGGGTGCAAGAGGAAGAAAAGCAGTAGTACACACACATGAAATGATCCCGCCGCGAGGGCGTTATGGCAGCTGGGACGAAAAGCGACAAATTATGAATTCTCCTTTCCTCTCCCTTTTCCCTTTTTTTACGCTAAACCGAGAGAACTTTTGCACGGGGTAAAAAGGGGGTTAGGGCTAGAAAGGAAGGGTAAAAAGGTGGGCAAAGAGGGGTGTTGTAGCAGGGATGAGGGTGAAGCAAGGGGCTAGGGAACTCAGACTAGGAAAAGAAAGAGAAAATGAAGAGCTATTGATCCTTCTTTTTTTGCCTTTTCGAGTTTCATTTCTTGGGCTCTTGCTTTGAAATTGGATTCACACACTATCGTAAATTACTTGTAATCTTGATTAGCTGCTCCCTTTTTTCTTCCGGCCTGTCCTCTGCCAACCTTTTAACTGAACTACAACTCCTTAATCTCCTTGTCATACAACCCAAAACGCCACGTGCTCCTCACCTTCAGATTTGTCTTTTACCTCTTTTTTATTGGTTGCTCCTTCGCTTTGAATGCTATATTAGGGAACATAAAACGCTATATTACGAAGTATTTGTGATAGAGTCGCGAAATCTCATGGAAATTCCCTAGTGTGTGAAAAATATGGTTTGCTAGTTGGTTTGGAATGTGAATCCCAAACCTGAGAAGTGTACTTCAGTTCGGAGTTATTATTAATGTGTGAAATAAAAATAATAATAATCGGAACCAATTTGAAAAGAAATCATTCAAGTCACATTCGTTCATTTCGAGGTCTAAGAATTCAATTCAAAAACAAGTATATTTATTTTTATTTTCAAATATATTTTTCAAATTTCACCAAATTCGTTCTTGTGTGAATTTGAATGATCGTATACGACCGTAAAGTTGACAGAAGTTACATTTCAATGCATTTGTGTCCTATGTAACGTTGCATAAGTTTCCGAGACTTGTCAAGACAAGTATTTGAAGGTAGTTTTTACCATTTTTGTTACAGACAATTTGTCAATCAAGTTTAGCTAATTTAAAAATGTTTAGATTGTGTCTGAAACCAAATCAATCTCAACACATGAAATGAATTAGGGCCAAATTTTTTCCAGTTACACTGAATTTTCTAGCTCATGAATTTTAACTAACTTGCAGAAATAACTGGGTTAACCACGCCAGGGTAAATGTCACGCAATCGTACAGCGAAGTTTTCTACGTAATCCTCTACTAACGTATGTTAAATACACAATAAACCCGAACATATGTTTATTGCTTAAAACAACTTTGTCTACACAATTTATTCTCGGCTGAAGGGATCAATAAGTCGGTCCGGTAAATCTCCGAGACTACAAAGTAAACTATGTTCCAAACAATCTCGACAGTAAAGTTTTGAATAGTCATATCTAGTGAACATCGACAATGTTTCCTTGAAAAGTCATTTGTAAATTTGTAAAAAGCGAGTAAAACGTTAGTTGTTGTTTTGTTTTGTTTTTTGCAGAAAAGCAATTTCAAACATTCGATCGCAAGGTTCACTAGAGATACTTAGTAAGTATTAATTTAACAAAAAACGGAATTCAAATTACATTTAGTGTTAGAGTTGTCCGCTAGGAAATTTGAGAAAGCTATGTACGTGATACATCCAAAACTGACGGATTTGAACTGCATTTTCGACAATAAATTAGAAAATGGTGCTTTAGTGTATCTTGAGGCCGGATATTTAAAAATGCTTTTTAAAAGAAAAGTGAAATTTGATTCACTTTTACACGTTGACTTTAAGTTTAAAAAAATCGACGATGTGCATTAGATATTACGATCTAAAACTTTACTGTCGAGATAGTTTACTATAATACTGCGTAATCTTGGGGAAATCGCTGACGTTGTTTAGCATGTGATTTCCCTATTAGTTGCACCGCAGCCTTTATTAGGATGTAAATATACATCTGTGGATCGTAACGATTAAAGTACTATAAGTAAATAATTATTACACACAGTACAACTCAAAAAACGTCTTATAAAACTACGACACAAACGAAGGAACGCTGTGTATCATAAAGAAGTACTGATAAAAGTGAAATTTGACTCGCTTTTTACACATTAAAATATAATAAGTATCATAATAATTATTTATTAACTTTAAACCAGCTTTCCTCTAAATGACTAGAGTACTGCCCTCCCTTGTTTGTATATTTCGCGGGAGCTGTTCATAAAAATGTCCACTGCCGTAAAAATCTTCGGGTTTGTTATAATGGTTTCCATGTTGAAGTGCACTTTTTCTTTCGATAATTTTTGAAGGATTGCTCTTGGTTTATTCAGCCACCTGCAGAGGTAGAGAATGTGTTTGAGGTCTTGGATACTTTGAGCCTAGCACGGGCAATGTGGTTTTCAGTCTTCTTAATTCGGTGGAGAAATGCCAAGGAAGGATAATGTAAGCAACGAAGTTTTATCGAAGTATAAATGGTTTGTCTATTTAAGACTAATTTACAGATAGGTAAGGATTATTATGGGTAAGGATAGGTAAGGATATTTATCAATATAACAACTTTAATTCAGCTACTCTTTCCTGATTTCTGTCCTATGACCCGCGTATATGAGAAACCCGCATTTAAAGGAACACTTTTCCGCACCACACTATACTTTATCTCTCTAATTTAACCGAATTAGCATTTCTCACACTTTTTTTAAAATTATCGTCATCACCAACGAACCCAAAAAAGATCTAGTCCTCTTACATCAAAAACATCAATTTAGCTTCCAAAAACCTTATATTTGCACTGCCCCAATACCTAATCTCCCACCAAGAAGCACTCATTTCCATCCGATGAAAATTCCTCTCCAAACTGGCATTCCCCATTCAATGCTCCTGACGTCATCCAAACTGCTGACGTCCCCAAGACTATTGTCTAATACCCCGTCGGTCTTCTCCAGCCAAATAAAATAAGGGCTTTAAGCGCTCTTGGAAAAACGGGATCTTTTACAGATTGTTTAAATGTGATAAAAGCTTCTCAAGTGTCGTTTTGGCGAGTTGGGGTCCGAGGTTTTTACCTTGAGAAAAATCCTCTCTCCCTCCATACAGCCCTCCCCAACCTGGAAAAGCTCCGTCCGTGCTTTCCTTTCCTCCCTCCTCCCCTCCCTCCCTTCCCTCCCACTATCCGTTAGCGGAGGGTGGGGGGAAGGCACAGAAAACTATGGAAAACCAAACGTATACACGATACAGTTTGTTCGCAGCGTTTTAGCTTTACTTGGTTAGCATGCCGCAAAGCTGTAGCTTTACAAAAATGAAAACGAAAAAGGAAAAAAAAACTTCTTTAACCTGCTACAGTACGCTGTTCAGCTTTCTTCCCCCCCCTTTTCCCCATTGCAACGCACCTTTTTCTTCCTCTTTCCACCCGTTGTGGAATAAAATGAACAGATTCTTCAAAGTCGCTTCGCATTCGGCTTTTCTTGCTACATTTGTCCATCGAAAAAAAAGCTTCGTTCGATGTTTGATGGGTTTGGCGAACACGGTGGATGGGTTCGGCGAACACGTGCACGCCAGGGCGAAGCGACGGCAAATCGAACAAAAATGGCGCGTTGGCCGAATTTCATTGTTGCTATAAGGCAATGAGCGAGTAAGTGGCTTGTAATAGTGACTGGCAGGCCTACAGCTAATGGAAAGTGAAGACATATAAACAGCTGTGGTAGTTGTGGCTCAGTGGATTAAAGACGTGAAGGGCCATTTTGATTCGGGTTCGAGATTGCGCTAGAAGGTTTCGTGTGTCATAGCGAGTCCAATGCGTTTCTCGTCTTTCGCTACCATTTCGCAACCGGCTTGCGTTGTTTTCACAGACAAGTTTATGAGACGCGAATACCAAATTTGTTGACTACATTACAACAAACTCGCTAATGTAACATTTGGGAGAGGTTTGCCAGGCGAATTCTTTGAAAAAAAGAACACTTGATTCACGAAAGTAATTCGCCTCCAAAACCGGTACTTTTCACGACGAGCTCTATTTCGACACTTGGGGACATTTTCCGTTTCTAACGTTCCCATAACGATTTTTAGGTACCTCCAACGTACAGTACTTCTATTCATCAACAACAGCGGGATTTAAGGCCATTGTCAATCCTTTTTCAACATGTTCTTCTATGTATATTCAGCGTGAACAAAGCTCTTTGCTGATTTTTCTTTTTACTTGACTGCATGGCAAATTGAGAAATTGGTGTTTAGGATTGTGCGACAATTGTGGCACATTTTTCGAAATCTTTTAAACCGCCCTACTTTATACTACTTATGACGCATTTACGGGACGATTCGAAATTCCAGATTTCGAACAAGACTACACATTTTCTGGAATCACAGCAAATTAAGTATGTTTTTTATTCAAAAATACCTCCGGGTCATATTAGGTTACCAGCAAAACTTAATTTTTTACTCGATTGCATAGGAAATTTGGAAAAATTGGCGCTTAAGATTGTGCGAAAATTCGGGCACATATCTCGAAATCGTTTAAACCGCCCTATTTAAAACTACTTATGACGTATTTAAGAGAAGATTTTGAAATTCGAGATTTCTAACCAGACTACACATTTTCTGGAATGATTGCGAATTAATTGCGAATCTTTTCAAAAATACCCCCAGGTTACTTTTTGAGAGATTATCGGCTAAAGCCTGTTTGGCTAAATTATTCTTTTTGGCCAACACGCAAAAGTGTGGCAACATTCAATGTTAATTGCTAAATCGCTAATGCAGGTGTCTCACGTAATCGTCCATAAGTGAAGGGACGTACCCAAGGCCCTGCAATACACATACAACAAGATAGGTGAATAACACGCGAAATTCTTTCCGTTATTTTCACACATTGTTTTGTAACTTCCAACAAACCGTGCTAACAGTTGTTTTTTCATAAATTTTTCTTAAATAAAAAGCTTTTAATAAATTGGGTAAACATGGGTTGAATTGTTCCTTTTCTATAAGAAAAAATGAAAATTGGGCGTATCTTGTGCGTTGCCTAATTCATTTGCGAATTTCAAGCTGAAAGGCAAAAGCAAATCAGACGAGTAGTTCTCACGAAATCACCTGCCAAGTTTTTAAGATTTCTTCCCTCCATATACTGAACATTACTTTTCTGATTTGACGTTTTCAATCAAGATAAAATGTAAGTTTTCAATCTAGATAAAATTTAAGATTTCAATTTGGACAGGTAAAAATCTAGAAACGTAAAAAGTCCCTACTACACAAGTTGGCTTTACTTTACTTTTCCTATTTCCGAAAGTGGCCAAATCACCTCAATTTTAAACACTTACAGTAATCCTTTTCTTTACTAATATCCCGGTCCTGTACACTTGATATTGTGGACAATAACATTAATGCCGAGACGTGCATTTCTGTAATTGTAATTTTAATTCTAAAATCTATTTGCTTTTAATAACAATTGGAATTTGAATTTTAATAAATGTAATTGCAATTATCATTGTAATTTTGTAATTTTATAACATGAATATTTGCTTGTATTTCCAAAAACTCACGAGCTTCGATTTACGACTGAGGTCAGTTCTTCAATACATTAAAAATAATCCAATAAATGCAAAAAGAAAAGAATTGCTAAAGGTCATGCACTTCATCTTTCTTTCCTTCCAAATGTTAAGTTGCAAAACATGTCGTTTGGTACAAAAGCTGAGCGCTGATCTCGGTTTATCGACCTACACCTTAGCAGCAAGTCCAAACAATGGCAACTCGCGTCTCCACTGTATTGCTCCAGATCACCCGAGTTCATTACCGGTTTTGCTCAAGAATTTGTTCTGGAATCAATAAAGCGTAGCGTACTTTCAACATCGCTTCATTTGTGCTGGCGTCCTTCAACATATGGTGACGTCACCAGGGGAATTAATTCACTCGCTTGGAAACGTTTCAACTGAGAAACAATAAATCCTTTGAAAAAGTAATTAGCGGAACAAAGCCAACATCGTCACAGCGGCTCGCTGCGAGTATGAAACGGATTATTTAAAGCTTAATAGGCTTATATTGATTCGCGAACCTGGGGATCGTGAGTCGAGAAAACGAGAGAAAACCTTTTCAGGCCAACGAAATGTCGAACAAAAAGTCCGTTTAGCATGCAAGCCCAAGTCACAGCGAGACAGAAAGCGCGAAATGAAAACCGAAACGGTGAATTGCATTACAGACACGTTCCTAAGTGAAGCTCAAGCATCAAATTACGTAACTGTGAACGACTCCTCACGACGTTTGCAGAAAACTTGCGAGCAAAAATATTTCGAGTCTTTACACTGTAAAAACGGGTACCAACATTTGATGAATTATGCTAAAAAAACTATAATTATACTAAAAATTGGTTCCTGATATCTAAATATGAAACCGCTCACCTAAAAGATGGCAATTTTTGTCCAGTTTTGGTAATCTTTGCCTAATCTTTGAATTCTTTATCCAAATAATCGTATCGTATTCTCAAATCTGATATATTTCTTAAATATCGGTAGAATATTTCCAAACATCTTTAGTTCTCTGGACCCAATTCTTTGACCTTACGTAGGAGATTAGCATAAGTCTATTGCATTCTTCTAGTAATTAAGAGAGCTAGGGAGACACTCAACTCCAGAACGTGATTAGCTTTGGAAAACCTTCAAAACTGTTTGTGTATTGCACTCTTCATGATTTATGGAGAGCCAACACTAACTAAATATTTTGGGTCGATTGGCTGTGTGCATTGTTTCGCTGATATTATTTGATTGGTGTAATGGGGAATTGTCCTTGTTCAACTTCGTATTGGTAACGTTGTTGAAGTTGTATGCTGAATGTTGTATTCTATACGGTTTGAGAAATTGGTTAGCAAATATTGTGCTATATTGTGGTACGTAAATATTGCGGAGAAATTGTTAGGCAAACGTTGTACTATGCATTGTCGGTTAATTTGTACTGAATGTTGTTGTACTATGCATTGTCGGTTAATTTGTACTGAATGTTGTTGTACTGTATATGTCTGTTGAAGTAATAGTATCAAACTTTGATCTTTACGCTTGCATTATTTATTGTTGAAGTTATTTGGTATATTGTTGAGTGTTATTAACAATTTGCATTGTGTATGTGGACCTTTTTTGTATTCTCTGTGATTGCTGTTAAAACTGTGTGTCGAATGTATTGAATTGTACAGTCGTAATAAAAAATAAAACATGTAATAAAAAACAGAAAGTACAATACATTGTGCGTCAAAGTTTCTACCGAAAAATAGCAAATAACATTCCCTTATTATGCCTATTATTAGGACCAATTTTCGAGGTCTCACGCGTCAGTTTACGAATGTTTACTTGCCAATTTTTGGTTTTGTCGTGTATCGATTTTTAAGTCTTACATGTAACATTTCTAGGTTAACGCTACCATTTTTTTACTTTTGGTAAAAAAAAAGAGTCCAAATCTGGTTTCCTTACTTTTAGATAACATTTTCCACCATTCAATGGTTACTTTGTCTTGCAACGGTTCTCCACCAGCCAAAATAAGCATGACAAGCTTCGTCAATCAACACGTAATTTCCCAATCTCTCAATCCTCCACTCAAGTCCGATTAGCAATGGTAAGCTTTCAAAAATATCCGCAAATTCCCAGTTACCGGACTTTGGCCCACGTGATAGAACAATACCAGTGAGCTTTTTCGCGTATAAATAAGAGTTAGATATCCCTATCAATACAAACTGATACACTATCACCACTCCATTGATTAATTACTCCAACTTTTGCGTTGTCGTCCATGTTTTTTTTACCATTCTACTACAAACTTTCCACATTCCCTGCTCCCACAACGGAAATTGGGAGGTTTACTCATGCGTAGCGGTTTTCGAGAGGGGACAAACTAAAAGAAAAAAACAAAAAAATTGTCCTTTCTGCTTTTCTTCTTGATCTGAGAAATAAGATCAGACTTTTCTGCGATTGTCTAAAAACTTGAGATTTATGAACCAAACTCATTAAAACTCGCGTCATTAAATACTGTCCAACTTTGGGGGGAACTTGGTAGACAAGTTTTCAGAACTTCTTTTGCCCTTTTTTTTGGGGGGGAGGGGCTTTGTCTTTCTCTCTGGGTTCTCTTGCTGTTCGGCCAACAGTTGCGTAATTGAGAAACAACTTTTGATCTAATACCGGCTTTTCAGCTCAAGGACAAGAACTCTAAACGAAAACAGCAAACTTCATCAGTCTTGTTTTTCCGCCCCCTGCCAAATCATTTGTTCTTCCCTAAGCCTACAAAATTTTAATTAACACCAATCTCACTGTAGGCTTCTTTCATTAACAGCGTTTGTACTACGAATAAAGGTATGGCACTTGTACTAATTTAATTCACTATTCGTGCTTTACCAGCTCCCTACTAACCTATTAACTTGCTTTTCACTTCAAGAATTAAGTTTTCCAACACGAATATTTTTCATTCCAAAGCAAATTTAAACAGCGCGGACTGTAGCTGTGGTAATTTCAATGAATTCACATATTAAGACAATTTCGTATCAGTGGGACTGCTTGCATGATAGAGCAAACTGTCGAACGTTTCTAAACCTCGCTACGCGTAGATGTAAAAAAAAAGATTACGAAAAGAAAAACAGAAATTAAAAGCGTGCATTTCGGTAGTCATTGATGTTGGAATTACATATGTTATAATTAATAAGTCATATATCTTACCAATGCTACTCGATATTTTATTCCAATGTTAAATTTAACTCCACTTCCACTACAGTTACTAACATGTGTTACACAATGAATAAAAGTAAACCCTTCACGTGTTCCACATTTTGAGACACGCTGAAACAACCGAACGGGACCAATTATATAGAAATAAAAAGTTAAGTCAAAACTAGCTCACACGATAACTGTAAAATCTGTCCATCCCTTTTCTTCAAAGAAACCATAAATTCTAACGTAATTTCAACCTTTCTCTCCAATCTCCTACTAACCAACGAAAACACAATTAGAATCTTCCGACTTTATCGCAGAGGACTGGTGGCATTAGCCGAATTGTAATGCAAATGCCATGCAAATTACGGATCCAGGGAATATACCCTGCTTGCTCCTAATTACGATATTACCACCACACTTTGGGCCAAACAAAGTAAAAACTCGAACATTTCCACGTGACTTTCTTCCCTGTCATGTCTTTCTTCATGTCTTCCATAAGAGGACAGAAAAGGTAGACATGTGCTGGAACACGTAATCGATCATGGCGTGCACCCACACTTGTCGATTTCATATTCCTGTTCATTTTCCCTAAACGCAAAACTTATTAAAGCGGCTTTCAAATTGGCCACAAGATAATTATAAACGACAGATTTCCTTATCTGGTTTCTTTTCCGAGTTGAGTGACCTTTTTCTCTCCTCGTTTTCAACCTCTTTCTCCTCCTCGTCTTTCGTTTTCCTCCTCAGTGCAAAAGGAAGCTACAGAGGGAAAATTATAAACAGTTCTCGGGGGCCAAAGAGTTGTAAAACAGTAAAAGAGACTACAACAAAATAGGCGCGAAAAACCCTCCGAAAATAAAAAGCGCCAAACGACTCTTTAAAAAGAGCGAGATATGGAGAAAAAAAATTGAACCGCACGAAAAAAGAGGAAGACAACACAAATAATAGCGAAAAATCCTAGAAGGGAAAGCAAATAATAAAAAAAACTATGTACCATATCCTTCTCATCTTCTTTGTATTTTTTTTGCTTCGTCTGTCAATGTTCCACAGACGAACACAGCAAAGAGTCAGAATGGGCCAGAAAGCCACGTACGAGAGAAAAAGAGGAAGGAAAAGGCAGGAGAATTAATGAGGCCAATAGGCGAGGAGACTATTGTTCCGTTTGACTTGAATGTGGGTTTTCGAATCTTTTTTAATCATCGCCGCGGCTTCTGATCCAGTTAAAGAGTGCGAAATAGTCATTTTGATCATTAGAAAAAATCATTTCTATCGACAACCCGACCTGGTGTGCTTTTTCTACCTTTTGACGCATATTTTTTAAATTTAATTTTAATATTAGGTTTAATAGTTCAATATAAGTTTTAATATTTTAAGATAAGGTTTTGTTTTAATATAAGGTTTTGTACTTTAATATACGGTTTAATATTTTAATATAAGGTTTAATATTAGTATTAGGCAATAATTAGGAAGCTAAATAGTCTCGTTGGTCCTCAAACACCACTTCTATCCAGAACCAGACCTTGCGAGCTTTTTCTATATGTTAACGCATATTTCTTACGTTTAGTTTTAATATTAGTATAAGGTTTAGTATTAGGTTTAATATTTTATTATAAGGTTTTGTATTTTATTACAAGACTTTATATTTTATTATAAGGTTTTAATATTAGTATGAAGTAATATTTGGGGAGCTAAATAGTCCTTTTGGTCCTCATCAAAATTTCTACCGACAATCTGAACTTGCGTACTCTTTACATCTTTTAAGTTAATAGACACAAATATATTTTACGTTAAAAGATACAAAAACGTTTTTTAGAATTAAATGTAAGAAATAGGCATTAAAAAATTTGACGTGTTTTTTTACATTTTTAAGTATATGGAGCGCTGTTGACCTTAGGCGGTGCATAAAAGATGGCGGCTAAACAGGAATCAGTGCTTGTCCCCTCGTACTTAGTATTAATTAACCAAATTAATATTAAGTACGAGGGATTGAGAGAGTGGCACAATTAGGATACGACACTAGACATGGGATCTTTTGTTGTTCTATTACATTGTTTGCCTTTTCTGTAAGTCGAAAACAAATGTTAAAATGCGCATAGTTTAACGCTGTATGCGTTTTCCTAGGACTTTCCCTCGTTTTCCGGTCAATTTTTTCTCTTTCCAGCGTATACCTGGCATCTTAAAAAAAGGAGCGACAAAGTAAAAAAAAAGCGCTGCATACTTTTTCCAAAACTATTAGCATAATTTCAAGGTTATTTAACGAAAAGAAGTCATTCTCGCGCTCCCAAATCAGCTTTGCTTTCATTTTCAACATAGTTATACAATAAAAAAAAACGCTGGCTCGCATATCCCTCCCCTCTTTCTTGCTTTTACGTCTTTTGGGTTTCATTTCCTTCGCCTTTTGTTTGTGAACATTTCTAGTGGGCCCTCAACTTGAGACAAAATTATACTTTTTGATGCTAACGATCAATAGAGGAGCTCGTTTTTCTTCTCGACGAGCGAAAAAGAAACACGACGATTCATTCGGCCGTTAGTCTCAAGAATTCGCGGATTTTCTTAAGCAAAAACACCGCTTTCACTATTGTGTTAGCCTGCAAACCCAACTTCGCAAACGGCAGAACACTATTTCAAAAAACAGTACAACAGAAAGTCGTAAAACTTACGAGGAATTTTCGCGCAATTTTCTTGACAATTTGCCAAATTATAAATATCTAAAAGCATTTTTACTTTACATTTTGAAAGCTATTTTCGTTTTCCACGACATTTGCTATTCCCCTTGAGCAGAGCAATCTTCTTTCTTCAGCCACTTTCTTTTTTAGTCTTTTTTCTTCTAGAAAGTGAGAAATGAACAGAACAAACACGCGAATCTAACTTTATCGCTATAATGAGCCCCGCCCCTTTTCACCTGTTTTCCCATCCCCAATAATGACTTCCAACACCGCCACCCACCTATCCTCCTTCCGCCACTTCCCATTTATCCGGTCCTCCGCATTCCCAGACCAATTCCTATGATGTAGCTAGGAGAAAAACGACCAGAACGCGTTTTAAGGGGGGAAGATCTATTAGAACATACCAGGTTTTGACTCGGCACGTTGCAGTGGACATTTCAAGGGGCGTAAAAACTCCTCCATCACTTTTTTTTGTACTTGCGACTTTCGAGAACCGTTTACAATGGGAAGCTTGGTATACGGAACGAACTCTTCGAATATTATACACAGAAATTCTAAATATCTCGACTTCCTATTTTCGCTTTCTTTAATTGTATTCCTTAATGGAGTTCACGAACTTCGGTTTGAAAAAAACGTAAGGCAAAAAATCTGGCTCGTAAAAGTATGAATATTAATAAAAAAACAAGGAATAGTAATAGAAACTACGAATACTAATAAATGCAAAGAACATTAATACAATCTACGAATATTAATACAAACAAGAAATACTAATAAATACAAGAAACATTAATAAGAACTACGAATATTAATACAAACAAGGAACACTGATAGAAGCAAGGACTATGAATACAAACAAGGAATGTGAATAAAAACTAAAGACATGAAAGTGTGAGTATGCTTAAAAATTAAAATTAAAATTTGTAAAAGGCAACGGGCAATAGCTCACGCCTATGATATCAATAAAAAAAGTGTGAGTGAAACACAAAAATACTACTACAGACCTAATTTACGTGCACTTATTTAAACCTTTAAATACCATACTATCATGATAACATGATAAATATGATAAAATGTAATCATGATAAATCTAAAAATCTTGCATTTTGTATGTTTTATAAATTCTTGCAATATCCAGCGTGACAATACATTTATCTTGTTATAAACGGAACAAGTTTACGGCCACACAAAGAAATGTCGATCAAGAATTGAAACAATACGAATCCATTTGTACTGTAACAATACATTTCTGTGAATTCAATTATAGAATTCACACATTCGTAGGGTTGAATTTGAGAATGATTTGATAGTACGATTGATTGGAAACATGGTGATCATGTACCTTCAAACGCCCCTATTAATATTAAGGCTACACCCCATTTTGCCGTTTTATCCGGTTTACGGTCCCTAAGTGACCCAGGTTGACCTGATCTCCCACGTCCGATGACCTAAACCTGCTTTTCAGGCATGAGAATGAGGTTAAGGCCACGTGTCGTGCGTTTCGGACAGCGTCAAAAAGCACACGCTTCGACAAATGCAAGTCTTCCTCCACCATGATGCAATCGAAATCGGTAGTTTATTACTTATCTTTCACGGAACTCAGGTTCGCTTAATCCGGGTTGCTGTAATTACCCGATACTGATGTTGGCAGCGGTATTCTAAGTGTCGTCAATCTATTTTCCAATTTTCCCCTTACATATCAATACTTTCAGGAATAATAAATAAAAATAAACTATAACCTGAAGGAATAATAGATAAAATAAAATACAACTTTAAGGAATAATAAACAAAAAGAAAATAAAACTTTAAGGAATAATAAATAAAAATAAAAAATGAAACTTTAAAGGATAATAAATAAGAACAAAATGAAACTTTGAGGAATAATCAAATAAAAATATAATAAAACTTTAAAGCGAAGTGTTCGGGCGATTTACAAGCAGGCCCACGCAAGCTTGCCTTCCGGGTAAAATCCTCAGCATTCTTCTCCAAAAATGCTACGCAAAGAACCCAAAAGAAACGACACAGAAGAGAAGAAAAAGATTCCGCGCGTTCTTTCGTCACTTGAAGAACCTTTAAGTTTAAGTTAAGAATACTTTTATACCTGTAGTATTCCTTCATATCCCCTGTCTTTATTAACATTCCCCGGTATTCTTAATATTCTTAGTTTTTTTTAACAACCTTCATTTTATTACTATTCCTAGTTTTTATTAACATTCGTAATTTTATTAGTATTCGTTGAATTTTGTTAATATTCGTGGCTTTTATTATATTTTCCTTAATACCAGTGTAGGCCAGAGCCTGTTACTGGGTCTTGCATTGATAATAGATAGGAATTACAACTCAGGGATAGCTAAGACTAGTACAGTACACGGGGAATGCTAGTGCATTTCCCAAGGGGGTGGGAGAATGAAGGAAAAAGTTAGTTGGTGTCACTTTGTTGAGATATTTACATATCATGTACTGATCTCGTACTATTTGCATATTTTAATGGCTTCTTCCATAAATCTGACCAGTGCTGAAAAGGCAACGGGTTAGTGACTATACTATGGGCGTTGAAGTGGATTTGTGCATTGTGTAAGTGTCGTAGTAATTGAGCCCGTTCTTTGTTGAGTCGGTTACAGTGGAGTAGCTTTTATTTATATTCCTAGTTTTATTAAAATTCCTAGTTTTTATTAATATTCATTGTTTTATTAATCTTCGTCATTGTTATTAATATTCCTAGTTTTCATTAAAATTCCTACGTTTCATTCATATTCGTAGCTTTTAGTCATATTCGCAGCTTTTATTAACCATGTGCGTAACACATGTGGGCGTTTCCTAAGCATTTGGGACGGGAGCGAAATGTCAAGAAATTGGTGGCCTGCTAAACGTCTTCACCCCTCACCCTCCCCCCCCCCGACTAAACACCCCGGGGCACACGCTTTTAATGTTTAATTTGCTATGACGAACGTACAAAGTTGACCTCGTTTTCAACCTTTTCCCCAAAGTGGGGGGAGGCAAGAATTTTCCCTTTATTCTCTTCTTCTAACTAATTAGCTCGTTACGCAGTGGAAAAGTTTTCACGGACTTTTCCCCAAATCCGTAATAAATCAGAAATGAGGAAGTTTTCGAGTCCGAAGAGCGTGAATGGTAAACAAAATCATTAACCGTGGATTTACAAGTTAAACGAACAGATTGACACAAGTTTTTGGGGCACGCCTTCTGCCCAAGTTAATCTTCGGCTGCTTTGCTGCAAGTCTCCAATACGGAAACTCAATTACAAAGATGAACAGAGTTTTACTATTAAAGCGTAACCAAGTTTGATCGTCCTTAAAACTTATTACTGAGCTTGGCCCAAGTTAGGAAAAGCTTTTATTTAAGAAAAATCCGTTTTCACAGCATAAAAATGAAACGCCTCACCCTTACCCGATTCGTTTCATGATTTCTAAATTCACAGACGAATCTTCCGTAGCTTTAAGCATCTTTTCCTAATGTCCTTGCAAAAAAAAATCCGTTTTGGTTTCCCAAACGCAATTACAGACAACTGGCAATAAAACATGTGGTCTTCTACTTTTCATTCGTAGCGCGCAATTTATCAATGTTGGGCTGAATTTCGTAAAAAAGTGGAGTTCTTCTAGAAAGTTTGATATCCACGCAAGACTTTTAACAGTAACATGTACAAAAATATTTTAAAAGCTATTTATAACAAATAAAAATGTTAACTCAATAAAACAAACTTTTCTTTCCAAAAATTCACGAGTCGATAAAACTTTTAAAGACTTTATATTTGAGTAAATTATTCAAATTCGGTAAGAGTGGCGTTCCTTTGTTTCATCACTTAGGAGAATTTTATTAAAATTTATAAACTAGTTTTCTAACCAATATGGGGATAAACGCTGAAAAGTGTGAGAAGCACTGTTTTATATCACAAACTCGCGTTTCCAGATCCTGGAAATCCGTCTTGCACACCCTGAACTGTTCAACAACTTCATTTTGGAAATAACGGTTCTGATCTATATTTTACAAGGCCCGAAATCGGTGCGACTCCAAATTGTTTTATTTTTATGGCTTTTTTTCTCCTTTCCATTAAGAGGCCACGTTGGAATAATTTTTCGTTGCCCTTAGACAGAGTGACAAGACAACAAGATAAATGTCATTTTTTTATCCAGTTATGGGGCCTCGTTTTAGTAAAGGGAGCTCATAAACGAACAGAGGAAGCAGAGGCAAAGAAAAGAATAAAAAAAACTTCACGGACCCTTTTTATTGCTTTGGCCCCTGGTTCAAAACACAGCGTAGCGATTTTTCCACTGCAGCCCAGGCAAAGTGAAAGAAAAACTCGCGAGCTGAAGAGCAAACCTTCCCAAAACGCCCCGTTTTGGAGCTCCATAACATTCAACTATCCTTCAAAACTTTTGCACTCTTTGTTTTCTTTTAGATTACTTTCTTCCTGTTGGCAACGTCTGTCGTCTATTTGCAAACATCTCCTGCCTTCCTTAATACTCCAGTCTTATCAATATACTCATAATTTATCCTGGCTCATATCCATAATATTTCAAAAATAAAGATTGAAATTAAATTCCAACAATGTAATACTAAGAATATTGCAAATAAATTACGTACTGTAATAACCAAACAGTTACAAGAGTAATAGTTATAACAAACGATTAATATTGACGGAGTACAGAATAACACATAGTTTTGTGTTATTAATCGAATCTTTAATTATTAAACCGCTACCAATACATTCAAAATTTCTCCTGTCTAATATTCATAACATTTCAATAAAGTAACTCGCTATTCAGAACAGAACGATCTAAATTAAATTCCAACATATAAAGTAATGGTAAGAATACTGCAAATAAATTACGTACTGTAATAACCAATCAGCAGGGAAGTACCCAGGATTTTGATTTTGAAAGTTTCGGGGGGGGGGGTTAGTATGCAATTTTTTTGGACATTTGGGCATTCTTCTATGCTCGCCATTATAAAAATAACATTTCGGGGGGGGGGGGGGTTCAAACCCTCACCTCCCCTGGGTACGGCCTTGCCAATCAGTTACAAGTATAATAGTTATAAGAAAACTATTAATATCGATAGAATAAGAGCAACGCACACAAGTTTCGCCAAAAAAAACGAATCAAACCGCTATCAATACATTCAAAATTTCTCCTGTCTAACATCCATAAAGATTGAAACTAAATTCCAACAGATAAAGTAATGGTAAGAATACTGCAAATAAATAACGTACTGTAATAACCAAACAGTTACAAGAATAATAATTATACCAAACGATCAATCTTACTAGAATGTAGAATAATACATAGTTTTCCAGAAAAAAACCAATTCTTTAATTATGAACCGTTACGCGCAAATTTTACTCTTGTCTTTCTTTACTGATCCTGTTTCGGTAGCCACTCAATATCAAGTTTGTGTCTTTTCTTCATTTAATTCCGCGTGAACAACGCTCTTTGTCAATCTTAATTTACGATCTAGAAGTTGGTGTTTAGAACCACGCAATATTGTTCAAGTTCTGTTCGTTAGTTGCCGGCGACTTGTTTATCTTCCCGTTGTCGAACGCTTTCATTCCAACCACAAAACGTGGCTGCATTCAAGCACTGAATGCCCGAAAAGGGGAACTCCCTAACTTCTCTACGCCCAACAACTTGCGTTACGTTAGCAAAAAGCCGAGCCTACTTGGATGGGACGCGCTGGGAATTGTAACCGTTCAAGACTTGTCAACGTGGCGTTTACAGTTGCTAGGGCTTAGTTAGCATAAAAGCCTATGTCACACGACCCGAGTTTTCCCGTGTTTTGCCAAGCTGTGGGAAAAGCGTGTAAAGGGTGGAGAGAGGCGGGACTAGAAGGAGGGAGGGGAGGGAAAAAAGGTTCGCTGGTTGTCAAGGCTCCGCACGTCGGCCCAACGACTTTCGAACGTTTGGCCATCCCCGAACTTCACCCCGGCTCCCTCACGAACCATCATAAACCCCACTTCGCAACAATGAATTGTGTCCCAAAACATTAGTTCAGTGTCCAGTGTGCTTCCTTGCCCCGATTAACTGTTCCCCAAACAAACTTTCGCGCAGAAAAAATAGAGAAAATATACGCAGAACAGGCTTCATTGCTTTCAATTACGAATGCCCTAACAATAATGAAAAACAAATAAATGGCATTGCAATGCATTGCAACAGCGCCATTGCGTTCCACCTTCTGCGTAACGCGTTCAGTTTTTCCGCGCTGTTGCGTAACTAACGGCAGTCTTATTGACGTCCTGTGTCGTATTATCTCTAGCCATTTAGGTAGTATTTGTGTATTGATGTTTTCTGACGCGTATGTGCGAAACCTACGAGCAGACATTTTCACTCGTTTCCTGATTACTTGTTATCTACCCCATGAAATCTTAATCCATTGTTGGGGAGTTCTATGTTCAAACTCACTTGGACGGCGATTTATGTCCCCTCCCCCCCTGAACAATGTACTGTACAAACAATTCTGAAGAAAAACACTGCCTTGTGAGTCATTTAACTCGCTTCCCGACCGTTTCTTTATCTCTCCGCAAGTTCTTGTGACGCTTTTAACCCCTGTGACGTCATCAAACACTCGGGTTACTCTTGCCCTCCCAAGTTTCCTCCACTTAGCTCCTCCAACCCAGACCCAGCTATCATACGAACGACGTGGCTACGATCGCCGATTTCACCATAATAACGCTTTTACAATACAACACTTGTCTTGATAAAAATAAAGACAAGTCGGAAACTTTCGTAGAAAAAAGGAATTATTTAATTATTAACCCGTTTTACTCGATGACGTTCTTTCCTCGTCTTGCTTTGGTAGTAACCTAATATTAAATTAGTCTAGCCAGGCAATGACCCAGTATTGTTCAAGTTTTGTTCAGTTGTTGTAGGGCGACTTATTATTGATACACTATGTTTAAATCTTGATGTTTAGTAAAGCAATATGTTTAAAACTCGATGTCGAACAAAACAATGCTTAAAACTTGATGCTGAACAAAACACTACGTTGAAAACTTGATATTTAATATAACAATATACTTCTGATTGTTGATACAACTGTTGAAAACTTTACGCCTTTCTCGTCAAAAAGTAGAATGACAAAAATGGAGAAAAAAGGGGACTTACCTCGCCATGGTCTTCCGTTCTGCCTTCGGGCGTATTTTCAGGCAGGAAGTACAATCGGAGACTGACTAAAATGTGTCCCGTGGCCTTATCTTCCCATATCAATTGCAATTCCCCAATACTAACTATATCTTCATCGGGCCACAGTTTGACGAAGAAGAACTCCCCGAGGGCCAAAATCCGAGAAACTCCTTTCCAACAATAGCGCAGTCCTTTGTAGAACGCATACGAGCCATGGTGACCACACGCCTGACCCACAAACTGAAAACAAACCCCCAAAAAAGGGGGGAAAACGTTGAATTTCACGAATTTCAATGTTACGGCAAAAATATTAACTTTAATTTAGAAAAAAACACGAATTTCAATGTTACACACGGAAAAAAATAACTTTCATTTAAAAAAATAACCTTCGTTAATTCATTAAAACCGCCATAATTTCCGTGAACACTTTGCTCTATCTTTCGAAATCCTATGCGTTGAATAAACTCCAGAGACAATGATTCACTGTTTGGCCCACTATTTCGTGCCTTATCTTTTCTAAGGTTTCCGCCGCTCTTTAAAAAGGGATACAATTAATAATTTGCCTTCGCCATCTTCATCATTACCGATAACGAACTCCATAAACGACCCAATTGGAGTCCGTGAAGACGGAGTTTCACCCAAATTCTTTCCAGAACACCAACAAGTTTCTTTTTTGTTGCTAAGGTAACTTGAGAGTTTCAAAACCCCCCGAGGCTAAGTTCCACTCGTAACATTATGTATATTCTGTAAAGGCAGCAAATGGTTATTAATAGCGTCTGCCTTGTGTGCTTTGTGATTACATGGCGAAGCATCTCTGGGGGGATTCAATTAAGTCGACGCAAGACGCCAACGTTTGTCACCGTTTTTTTTAATTCCCCAAGTCCCTTTCTTTCTTTTCTGGAACCCCTTTTTCCGTTTCCAATTTTCTTTCGCGCCCCCCAAAAAATTCCATCCCTTTTTTATTCTAATGCTCTTATAGCAAAACTCACGTTCTTTGTTCATCAGAGCCACGACGCAGAGTATTGCCCAATGCTAAGCATGGCAACAAAAAGCTGAAAGCACTGGACTGATGGCATTGTTGGGTGTTCTTTTACATAGGGCTAGCCTGGCCAAGCTAAGTATAGGCAAGTCGCCATTTAAATTTAGCACAACGGGTTAGGAAATAGTTAGCAATGTCTCGATGCACGCAAATACAGTCGAACCCACTTCACTGCATATCAGTTATTTGGATACTCCGCCTAATTGAATGAAAAGTTGACTATCGCAAAGCCCATTTCATTCAATGTAAACCTAGTCTTTCTTGTTGAACAACGGATAATTGTATAATCTGCTTTATCGAAAAACATTTTAAGCCCCGCTGGATATCTTACAATGTTAAATAACTTCGTTTATATGAATCTTTGGTCTTTTTTGTCTTTGGTCTTTGATGAAAATCTTTGACTTTTTTATACTACGTGACTTTTGGCAATAATACTTGATACCCGAAAGTCGCGACATTCCACGAAATGCTTGAAAAGTCTTTTGCCCCAAAGAAAGCTCAAACCCTTCAGCATCTTCTCTGGATTTTTTCATCGTTGAAAACGTACATATTAAGCCGATCTGCCAAGTTTATGTCTAGTCGCTAAGTTAAAAGAGTACAGCAAACATATCTCAAAGAAATAACGCTAGTTTGTATCCACTCAGGGTGTGGAATGTGAAATCTTCCAGCAAAGAAAGAAACAAAGGGTTCAATTGCTCAACGATTCGAACTAGTAACGGAACTTATGCCTCCAACATCATTAGCGTTCGTGCTGCAGGCAATTGATGTCGTTCGTCGCTTTTATAGATAAGACGGGTTGTCAGGAATATGAGCAGTTATACGACTTAAAGACATTCTTGCACAACGCAAAACACAAGAACGCAAAACAGCGTTCAATCATGGATGTTTTCAAAAGAAGAATGGTTAAAAACTTGACTAACCTAATTATTAATCCAAGATAGTACAAATTTACTACTATCTCGTCCAATACGTATTTTTAAGCATGTCATAGAGGCAAATTTGGCTATATGAGTATCAGAAATATCATTTTTTTAAACACTGTCCGTCTGGTCCCGAGCCAATTCAACTAAGCAGTTTGTTCTGTATTATTGTGACGATCCTTAGATTGAATTCTCTTTTGTTTCTGGGCCCTAATTCCCCTTTAGCAGTCTTGTAGTTTGTCATTCTTAAAAGTGAAAGCGTTGCTACACGCCGTACGTTTGTCTCTTATTCTCTATAAATGTCCGGTAAATTGAGGCAGAGAGAAAGAAAGCGTGTAAGCGTTAGAGAACGCAAGATCACAAAAGTGCGGGAGTACGACAAATAAAAGAGAAAATGGGCGAAAATTAAGCGTTTCATTGAAAATCCTTCATTTACTTTACGACACACTATTTTTTAATGGGGACTTGATTGATATAGATACCTTGACGCTGTCAGCGCCAGCCGAGAATGGTTTAAGTCTATGCTAAGTAAACTACTAAACATTTCATTAAACAATCTCAACAGTAAAGTCATATCATATCTAGTGAACATCGTCGAGACTTTCTTGAAATATTTCCTCATAAATTTGTAAAAAGCGAGTTGCATTTTTTATTCTTCGCAGAATAGCAATTTACTGTATTCGATCGCAAGGTTCACTAGAGCCACTTTTAAAAAATATTGTTTTAATTAAATCGGAATTAAAATCCAACATTTAATTCGGGATTTTTTTCCCTAAATGTGAAACCTCATTCTCTCCCGTTCTACCGTGGCGTAAATAACACAGTGGCAATGGTTTACATAAAGTGCGTGGCGTCAACTCGACAACCTTCTGGCTCGCCGTTTCCGATTGAGACAAATTTCCTACGCAGCGACCCCTGTGCACTCTAAAATTTCAACGGAGACTAAGTTGTGAACGCCCCCCTCCGTTGGGGCAGGTTAACAAAGAAACAGTATCGCATGTTTTTCGGCGCCTTGCCAGCCAGAGCCAATAGCCAAGCGTGTAACTGATAGTACACCAGAATCTCTGTTCACATCTCTCGAAATGCACACGCATAACAATTGCGTAGTTACGTCACATTTGGTTGGTCGTGATGGATGAGGCCCGTCAGATCAGCGGACGTTACTTTCAGCGCTGCTCAATTCAACGGACGGAAGGACAGCCTTCCGTGTACGCTAAATGATTTAAATAAATGCAATACATTACGGTATGCACCTAACCGTGGTATAGGGAATCACATGCTCAATGGCGAACGCGATTTTGACGAAACTGCTTAGTATGTCCTTAAACAATCTCAACAGAAAAGTTTTTTATTGTAATATCTAGTGTATATCGTCGAGTTTTTCTTTAAAAAGTTTTCAGTCAATTCGTAAAAAGCAAACCAATATCCATCTTTTAAAAAGATTTTTTTCATGAACGGCCTCAAGGTACACTAAAGCAACATTTACGTAATTCATAAGAGAACATGGAATTCAAATCCGTTATTTTATTTATCACCCAAATAGTTCTCTGAAATTTCAAAAATTCTCTGAAAATTTAAAAGTCCAAAACTAAAGGTCGGATTTGAATTCCGTTTTCGGTAAATGAATACTTTCAAGTGACGCTAGTGAACCTTATGATCAAGTGTTTAAAATCGCAATTTTCCTTTAAAAATTACATTGATTCGCTGTTTACAAATTAACGAAGAAATGTTTAAAGAATTTCTCGGCGATATGCACTCGGTATTACGATCATAAACTTTACTGTCGCAATTGTTTAACTATTTACTTAACAGTTTTGACGAAATTCCCTTTTTAATGAAACTCCCAACTGCCTCTAATGAATGCGTCACTAACCTAACTTAATCTGACTAACTGTAAATTTTACCTAATTTAAAACCACCCAAGTAAACCTATAGAAACCTAAATTGATTTAATCCAATCTGACTCAATCTAAATCCGTTAAACCTACAGACACGTTAACCTAGCTTAATCTTACTTAACTAACCTAGCTTTTCATTAACCTTCCCATTGTCCATAGTCGCTTGTTTTCGACATGCCACACATTTCCTGAAATGGGAAAAAATGCGAGTTTTGAGAGATTCATTATGCAGCAAAAAAATGACAAAATGAAAAAACTTTCCTGTAAAAATACCTCCAAAAAACTGTTCACTACACATTTGTGTAAAAAAACTAAGTTGTTGTCGTGGAGTTTCTAGACGAACTGCGTCACGAAGGTGATGCATAAAAAAAGTATTTTACAGTAATTTCCTTATCATGTTTTGCTGCATAATGAATCATTGTAAATTCACACAATAAATTTCCAGTGGAGGTCTACAGTTAAGTCAGAGAGAGCTTAGCTTCGGAATAACAATAAACCTGAAATCCAAAACGACTTAAATATCTTCGAAAAATCCTGATAATTTGCGTAAAAACTCGACCTTAAATTCCCACGTCGCTAATAAACAGTGACAGACGTACACAATAAAACGTGAAAGAAGACCAAAACTTCCACTCGCTGTTTATTTTCAGTCAATGAGTGGTTGAATCGCTGCCAACTGCATTTGTCATTCGCGTAACTAAAGTCCGTTCAAAATACTAATGGCAAATGCCGTCTTTAAACTTTAAACTACTCTTCAATCGCACCTCAAATCCGTTGCTTGGCTACAAGACATTCCCAAGCTCGTATTACCCGCATTCCTTACCGAAAAAGCAAGTCGCTCCGTTTTACGCGTTATTTCTCCTAACGCGCGCAACCCATTCCCCGCGAAAAGCGAGCCCCCACGAAAATATTCAAATTCCAGGGCGTGTAATAGCATCCACCTTGTTTTCTTTCACTTGTGCGCGCGCAGAACCACCAAAAACTCTTCCCAACCCGCCAAACTTTGGGGGAAACTTGGGCGATTCTCCACATATAAGACATAAGACACAACTCCCATTACTCAATGCTGTCTTTCTTCTTGCATTTTACGCGTTTTCAACTTCGCTTTCTTAGTGGTGGTCAAATTCCTGGGCTATTTTTACTGCTACGCGCTTATTCCCTTTTTGCCCCCAACTCTCAACACTCATTCTCATCTGCGAAACGCTGTTACAGCTTACTTAGCCACTCCCCTGAGGGGGGGAAGGTAGAAATAAAATAAAGGAAAAGAAAAAGTACTTGTTATTGATTAAACAGCAAATCTTGCTTCCCTTGTTAGCTGTTTATTTGATTTGGCCTCCCTGTTTCCTTTTCATAATAAGTCTCAGACCAGTAAAAAAAACGCCAGAGGAAATGCGAACGCAGGAGAAAGTTTTTTATATTCTTTTCTTTTTATTCTTTGTGTGTCTAAACTATCTTTTTATTTTTACTTTTGGCCCAGCCTTTGTGTTTAAAGAATCTTTTTTATTTATATTTTGCCCATTCATTGTTTCAATTTTTTCTTTATATTTTTGGCACGTCCTTTTTGTTTGAAAAATCTTCTTTCATTTATATTTTGCGCATTATGTGTTTAAAAAATCTTTTTTATTTATATTTTGGGTACATTCTTTGTTTCAAATATCTTTTTTATATATATATTTCGCCAAATCTTTGTTTATTTTTTTTCATTTATGTTTTTGGCACATCCTTTGCGTTTAAAAAAAACTTATTTATTTACACTTATATTTGGCCCACACTTAGTGCTAAAAAAATCTTCTTTATTTTATAATTTTGCCCATTTTTGTGTATGCGATTTTTTTCTTATATTTTCGCCCATTTTTTGGGTGTTCAACTAAATATTGTTTATTTCTATATTTTGGGTCCATGCTTTGTGTTCAAAGAATCTTCTTAATGTATATTTACCCCCATTCCTTCTCTTCCAGAAATCTGTTTATTATAATTTTGTCCCCTTTTTTGTATTTTAATTTTTTATATATTTATATTTTTGGCCCGTTCCTTGTGTGCTCAAAAATCTTTGCAACGCCAAAGAACACCAAAAAGAAACAAAGGAATGACGTCATGGTTCTATTACGCCAAGATCTGCTGGATGATGACAAAACAGTTCAATAAATGAGCTGTTTTAGCGCGCTTTTTAGCACGGTCCATCCCTTAACCGCGCTTCCCCAATACGCTAAATCCAAACAAGGCCAGAAAAAAAGGAACAGGAAATATGAGGTGCAGTCCTCAAAAGCCACGCAGAAACACGCCTTTTTACCCCTTCGAGCGATTCGAACAAAGTTGGGAGGGAACGCGCACGGGTGGGGTGGTGGGTGGGTGAGTAGGGGGTGGGTGAGTAGGGGGAGGGTGAGTAGGGGGAGGGTAAATGGTCATTGGTTTTTCGAACAATTTTTGATCCCACTCCCCATGGGGGTTGCGTATCTCGATTTTGCACTGGGAACTACAGTAGCCACTTTTTATGGCCTATCTGCAGACTATTCTTTGGAGAGCCTTCATTTCCATTTTTCTAATCGATTGCAAAGCACACGCGGAAACTTCCCAGCGCGTTCCACAGTTCGACGACAGGATGCCCGAACGGCTCTTTTAACTTCTGGGGGGTGTCCTGTTGTAGTGAACTTGTTTAAACAGTGGATACAACCCAGTCACAATTACAAACAGCAACTAGCGTCTACAGCACTGGGACAGGCAACGCCAGTTTAGCATGTTAGCTGTATCTGAATTTTTTGGCCATACTAACAATGAAATTCTACTAAGCTTGTGCAAGACGGGGGGTGGAGAGTTGTGTTCTCTGGCTGATTGTTACGTCTACCGTAAATGTAGCCTACAGCGTGTTACTGAGCACGGGAGGGGGGAACGTCTTTGGCAATTCTTGAACTGTCTGTTGGGTATCTAGTTCGGCCCTGTACTGCGCAAGCGGACCATTCCTGGCAAGACCTGGCCTACTGGGTAGCGCTGTTCCACATTCCCGGGCTTAGTGCTGTCGTACAGGATTTGCTTCCCCATACTGGCATGTCTTAAAAAAGGAGACAGGTATCGATAGTTAGGGTTTTAATAGCTCGATACGTTTTCCAAGCCGACTTACCAGGAAAAAGGTACTGAAAACTTGGTATTAGACCGAAAAGGCGGGACTTATCACGCGATAACTCTATAGCCCCCGCGACAACAACACGATTTTGTCATTTAAACATTATCAATTCATTATTCTTTAATTTGGAATTATTAAACATGGGTCTACTCCAAATCTCCCAAATGATAAACGCGCACTATATACAAACAATATCTTAAACTTAAAGTAATTATAGGTGATTTTTAAAACCTTTATTTCGTTAGTATCCTAAAAATAAGATATAATAAGAAACGCTCCTTTGTACAAAACAAAACTTACTACTTTTAACGTAACTAAATAAAAAGCTTTGAAAGCATTAAAAAAACAATAATTTCACTAATCAATATCGAGGTAATTTTTACTAGTTGCATCTTATTAATTTACAAATTACAAATTTTACAATTAAAGAAAGAGCGAAACGCGTAGCATACTACGCGTAATTCTATTACGTGTAGAATAGTACTACAGAATAGTTAAAGTAATATAAACATATTACAGTGACGCGTAGAATTCTAAACGTATTTATTATTAACAAAATAATACAATAACGCGTAGAATCCTAAACGTATATATTATTAGGGAAATATTGAAATAATTCAAGTTATTAATTCTCCTGGAGCGACGTTGCTATGGAAACATATTACGAGCAAGAATCGTTGTACAATAAATACAAATAAAGACTTGGGCGTTCTTATCAATATCAAGAATACGCAAGACACGCTCTTTACCTTAGGTGACATAAAAGCGCGGAATATTCACAATAAATCACTAATTTAAATTAAATATTATTTAATGTATCTGAACTAGTTAATTATTATATAAAACGACAGAATACTAATAAGATACAATTATTAAAAATTACCTCGAGATGCCCAAAACCACGAATCTTATTTTAAACGAAAAACAGCTTTTAGAAACCCCCTTGGTTATCAACAATTAGCTTAATTAAAACGGGACACGGGACCAAAAGCGAACTGCACTATAAATATAAATTTAATGGCAGCGAAATTTATCATGGCAATCTCCAGCCAAACATTCGCAACTTCTTCGCTTTTTCAAAGAAACTGCGTCACATAATTTCCCCACAAATAATTATAATTCATTATCCAACTTCTTTTTTCGAAAACTTTACTAAGTAGCGAACAAACGACCCTACGCTTCAATTCCGAATAAAAGTACAAGCAACGATAAAGCAGTTACGCAAATTTACGTCTCCAGCGACGTTCACAAGTGGAACAAAACTCGTTTACCCGGAAACCGTTTCCTCTCTCTCGCTCTTCAAAAAGAAAAAAACTAAAAAAACGACCTCGTTTATTTAGTTTTCGAAAAGATGTTGAACACGAATTAATCAGTTTTTTCTTTTAGTACCTGAACTGTGCTGTTCATGTTGACTCTTTTTCGGAGTTTACTTAAATCCCTTCCATCCGGTGATTATTCCCAGTGTTGTCCGTGTGACGTCACAACTAATTTATTTCACCAAATCCGTTGCGTTGCTGAGCTGGATTGCTGAGCATTTGGAAACCCCAAAAAGAAAAAGAACATATCTTTCTCTTTATTTTTTATTTATCCTTTCCTTTTTTTTTCAGCTTCACCTAAATTTCTCTGGGAGCTCCGCGGTATCACCACTTACACACTTGTCACGAACTCCTTGGGCCAAAATAATCGATCCGTAACTTGACAAAACAACACCAACTTTCCTCCCACAATTGTAATAATTTCCCCCCGGGTTGAAATGATTTAATTAATCTTCCTGGCTAGCTAAGTTTGTGTTGCCGAATTATCCCGTCAATAATCCGATGCTTTCTTTCTCCAAACATTCACTTTCACTAAAACTTATATCTCATTGTTACAACATGTTGACAAAAATACACTGAACCAAATTAACTAATTGTTTGGGGGTTGGGAAAAAACAAAACACTTTAGAAGGTGTTGCTGCTTTGCGTGAGCTTTCACTAGCACTTTGTGTGAATATAGTTTGTTTACCAAAAAAACTATACGTTGATTGCACATTAATCGAATATTTTTAAATTCGGTACACCCCAACCACGTGCGCTATGCCACTGCGAAAACCGTGCGAACCGCGCCAAGTTCACCAAGCAACTGCCCGGGCGTTCCGTTTATGCCTGGCCTTTCCCCATGGTCTAGCGTAGGGGAACCGAACGAGCTTCGTTTCCTTACCTGACACGGAAGACAGCCCTCGTTTCGCCGTCGCCCGGCTCCACAAGCGCCAAAAGCAGAGGGGGAGAGAAGCCTATATTCACAGTAGGCTACTACAGTGCATTACAAGCCTGAGTTTCTTACAACTCAAAACTTCGAGCTAAAACTCCCCAACTTGGCTCTCTAACCCCTTCATGTAAGCGTCTTCTCGTGCTATTTCTTTTCTTTTTATTTTTTTTTACAAAAAGGAAAGTTTAACCATAGCTTAACCACTTTAGCTCCCCCCACTTCGACTTCTCTAAAGTAAAGGGACAAAACATTTTGTTCCAAATGTTAATAATACTAAATTTATTGTTGTTAGTTTGGATGTTTCAAAAGAATTGGTATTTAAAACAATTAATATCTTTTCGCGAATATGCTTAGGGGTGTCAACAGATGAGACGGTCAAGTCATAATAAATTGGGCCGTTGTAATAATTGATGCCTGTATAAACTTGGGTTTTTGAAGAGGAAGAGAAGCCTTCAGCTGCTGGAGGGGAGGGGTTGAACTTTTCGTTGGGGCCGCCTGCTTTTCGCCCGTTTTGGGGGTGGGGGGTAGCCTAAGGCGACGAGACTTGTGTGGTGGTATATACGGAGAGAATGAATCTATAACGGATGAGAGAAACATAGGAATAAAAGGGGGAGGAATGTAGGAAGAAAAAGCTAATAATTCCCCAGCTTTTTTAACACGTTTCTCCTTTAGGGAACCTTTTAGTATTTCCCCCCTTTCTTGAAAAGCGTTTGCCCTTTTTGTGTGCGAAAGCGACGAACATTGTTTTATTGTGTGTCGATAGAATTCTTCTGGGGGTCAAATTCATGTTGAAAGATAATAGGACGAGTTCTGTAATATACGTGTGTATGGCTGTTTGGCCCCCAAAGGGATGGCGTTGTTTTATCTGGGCAAAAGCACGTAATCTAATCAGGTTAAGGTTTGAAACTTTGCGAACAGCTGCTGATCTGAGATAGAGCACGAGGAACTCGGTTTGTTTGTGCGAAAAGCAGTGGATATTGCAGCGAATTAAAATGGATGTTGACAGATATCATTGCCGAGAAGTTGCAGGAAAATCCTGTGCAGCGAAGCGCGCGGTTTCCTGGCGGTTTGGACGAAACGTTCGATCTTGTAGCATCGGTTAAGCGCCATGAGCTTGCTCGGACCCGTTTTGCGTCATTATTGTGGGAGATGAGGATGAAATTTTAGAGTGTGGCGAGGGAATGATTCATGCCACAGGGCGCCAAGGAAGTTGATAATGTTGTTGGGACGTAATAGGTTTTATGCAATGAATAATTGCATAAAATAAAATAAAAAAGAAAGTAAAAAAGAAAGAAATATTGCGCAGTAGCGCGATTTCCACAAGCACAAAAAAGCGGACGAGGATAAAATAAAGAGTTATCTTGCTTCCCCTCGAAAAAAGAATTCTTTCTTTTTCCTTTCTTTTTAATCATTGTCGTTGCTGGGTTTAGAGAGCTGTTATTGCGAAGAATTGCATTCGAAACATTCCATTTGAAAGAAATGGGGTATTCATTATTGATCGATGAGCCCAGCCCGTGAGGTAGAGAGAGAAACATAGCCAGCATCTTTTCAATTTTGATGGAAGACAAGCTTCCGTATTAAAAGTTGTTCGTTCTGTTCGGGTATTTATGGCTACAAAGGTTGTGTCCTCTCCTTTCTTCTGCCCCCCACCTCCCACTTTTTTTCTTTTGGGGTCTCCCACCGCCCCAAACTTTTCGGTCTGTACTTCCTCTCTTGCTCTTACCTTCTCTTTCCATGCTATTCAACTTTTCTCTTATCGTTCGGCAAGAAACAAACACACGATTAGACTGCCATTTTACATTGGAACATGTCTTGTTTCGAGAAAAAAGGCGCTGGAGGAGTATTCGATTTTGAACGCAGATAAGATATGGTTTCTTGGGGAGTCATGTACGGAAATTAGATCGGATTACAATCTAATATGGAACAGCGTTCCACGAATGAATTCGGACACGGTTTGTCGCTTCCAGATTTGCTGGTTCTCACGCCGTGTTGGACTTTATTATCCATCGACTCAAAAGAGGTAAATATCGATGCCATCAAGCTGGGGCTTTGGAAGCATAACGTAAGCTGAAAACGAGTATACAAATGTGGTGAATTGTAAAGCTCTGAAAGTAGTAGTCGCTATAAAAAATGGTAAATGGTGATTGCATAAATATTCATAATTAGGAATAACTTAGGTAGTAATATAAATTAGGTAGGAATAACATTAAAGCTGAAATTAACGGAAAATGACTTACGTTTCTCTGAAAATCCGGATAATGTGCGTGAAAACTGAAGCGTGAACTCCGCGTCTGTAACAAATAGTGACAGACACATGTGGAAGAAGACTAAAACCTCCACTCGCTGTTTATTTTCAGTAAATGGATCGTTGTGGAATCGTTGCCAACTGCATTTGTCATTGACGTAGCTGGAAAACTGTAAAAAGGGACACAAATTTGCTGAATTATGGGCCTAGAATTAGTAGTCGCTACTATAAATTGGAGCCTGATGTTTAAATATGAGTAGCTCGCCTAAAATATGTTAATTTTTGCCAAGTTTTGGTAATATTTACCTAATTTGGGTATTGTTCATCCAAATATTCGTAACGTATTCTCAGATCTGGTATATTTCGCAAATATCGGCAGTCTATTTCCAAATACAGTGGAACCCACTTAATTTCATATCGCATAATTTCATAAACCGCCTAAATTCATACTGAACCCACGGTCCCGTTTTATTCCTATTTAATTCTGTAGAGAGAGAATTCGTTTTATTTCATATCGCATAATCGCATAAACCGCCTAAATTCATAAAAAGCCTGAGTCCCGGTGGGCATTTAAAAATGCTACGTAACTCCAGCTAATTTCATAGGCAATCACAAGGCCAATTCGTGAAACCAGGAGGCCGCAAAATTTTCAGAAAGGCTTCGAAAAAACTCATATCCGAGCTTAATCCTTTAGCCATGGACCTTTCACCTTTCGCCTAATCGTTGACGAGCCGTATAGGTTACTTAGTCCATGTTTAGTAGCGTGCTGTGAATCGGGAAGTGAAGATGTCAAGGAAGAAGCACTCAAGCCAATCACTTAGCCAGCGAGTCGAAATTTTCCATTGTGGACTTTTTTCCCAAGAAATAGCGAA
>JAHZNP010000749.1:0-38369 GCA_020615345.1 Triops cancriformis
TCGACGAGTTGCAGTAAATATTGTCATCCTTTACATTACTGCTGGAAAGATATTTTGAAAGTTTAGCGGTTTTTGCGGAATCACCTGAACCGTTTCCCATGTTAATCGCCCACAAGAGCCCTAGGTGCACCGTAGCCTTAACATGAAACGAGTTTGTTTTGTCCATATTGTTTATATATCATATTGCTAAAACTTTCCGTCTCGCTACTTAGTTAATCGTTTTCGATGTTGCTTCTGAATACACAAAAGCAAATAGTGAGTCCGTAAAAGAGGACATACCCAGCATAGGGTCAATGACACGGCCCATCTGATCTGAAGGAAGTTAGAACTCTTAATTTTATTTGCATCCTGAAAGCTGTCCAACACACAGAATTTCATTATTTTCAGATATTTGAACCTTTTATAATAGCAGTTGATCTCAAATGATTCCTAAGAACATTATGTGGTTAAACCGTCTTTGCGTGCAGCACAAAAGGAACAAGCCAGAGTCACTTGACATGCCCCGTGACCCTTGCTTGCAGTGCACAGCGATGTCAAATTACGTCACACAAAGGGCTTGCGGCATCCCCACAAAGGCTTTCGACTCCTTAGTTTCTCGTTTCCAAGAACTTTTAGGTCGAGAAAACACATGTTCACGGCAGCTTCAAAATGAAAGAAAATGATCCCCTTTCTCTATAGACCCTCAAGTTTGGGTTCAGAAGACCGCGACATCCAAGTAGTGAGGAAAACCATTCCAGCCTTCTACGCTCCTTTGGCAAATGCGTTCTACAGAAGCAATGGCCTGTGGAGCAATGATCTGGCACTTAAAATTTAAAAAATGGATGTGTCCTGCCTAGGCAAATAATCTTTTCTCTTGCTAGAAATCCGTTGAACACTTTCGTTTTAATAAAATTCCCCAGAATGCCCCTGATGTTAGCTTTCAATTCCAAACTCTTATCAGCATTATTATGAATAAAAAACACATCTTTCCAATAACGACAGTGTATTGCAATTCTTTTTACCAACAGTAACATAGTGCCATTTAAATAAATAAATTCTTCCACAATTACGACACGTCTTTTCCTCGGTTTAAAATACAGTTCAGCTATGTTTGTACTTAGACAAAGCAGAAAAACATTTATCGTAATGTTAATCAGAAGCGCCAGAAAGGGCGCCACCAGACGAAAGAAGATATTTTTGCCTTTTGGTCTTGGTCCCAAGTTGTTGTGCTTGTGTTGTACGACAGTGTGGAAGCGACCTTGCGTCTGAAGATATCGATATGTTCCCGAAACCAGCGATAATGTTCCCGTGTTCCCGATAATTTGTAGGAATTGTGAATAAGTCCGAGAAAGTGCTGAGAAAGTGCCAGTCGTTGTAGGAAGTGTGAATAAGTCCGAGAAAGTGCTGAGAAAGTGTTAGTCAGTTTGGGAAGTGTGAATAAGTCCGAGAAAGTGCCAGTCGTTGTAAGAAGTGTGAATAAGAGCGAAAAAGTGCTGAGAAAGTGTCAGTCAGTTTGGGAAGTGTGAATAAGAGCGAGAAAGTGCTGAGAAAGTGTCAGTCAGTGTAGGAAGTGCGGTTCGTACCAGTTGTTTCAGTTCCTGGGTCACTTTCTCGTGTTCCCGACTTTTGTCCTCTCTGGGCCGCCATAGCCGAGACTGCCGTTCCGAAACACTGTATGGGACACAGAGGACGATCGAGTTTGGTCCACAAAGTAAAGACAGGGGTGCGCTGTGCCCCTGGCGGAGAACGTGTTGCGTTTTTTACATCTTCTTGTGCTGCCGCAGCGGTCAATTGTTGCAACCAAGCAAGAACTCTAGTGCGTGTAAACAGTAGCGGTGGTTTCAGTTAGCTAATAAATTAAACAAAAGCTCCGTTTTTAAAAAAGAAATACAATGCAAAGAGAAGAAAAACAATTAGAAGCGGCACTTGATACGATTATGCAACGTGTAAGTGACCTAAAAGGATCACTTTCGTCTTTGATTATGCGTTTGGAACATGAACATGAAACATTGCAATGGCCTTCCATGCTAGACAGTTTCGCATTGATTTCTGGACAAGTATTGTGAAATTAGATAGAGGCAGATTCTCTTTACCTTTTGTTATTGGCAGATGAATACACTCCTCAAGGCGCTTAAAAACGAACGAACGCCGTTGCTCAGGAACTTGGTTTTACTGCCCTTGCTGTTAAGTCCTGACCCTGATGAAAATCTCAGTCGGATGACGGACAACCGGGTACCAGCATTCACGCATGATATAGTGCCAGATTTGTTACGAACTAAGCCTGATCCAGAAGTGGAATTGCGACAAGGGCAGCTTGAACAAAGAGCTGCACAAATTCCTCCAGATACTGCTCAGGTTAGTGGCCGTGTTAGTATAATATAAGGGTGCGGGAAGGAACGACCCAGTACCAAAACGACCCAGTTTTGATTTTACAGATGGACCAAAACGACCCACTGTGCTTGTAACTTGGCAAGATAACTGACTGCGTTATCAAGCAAAGGAGACGATAGGATTCTTTGGACACATGAACAAACGACTTGTTTCCGAAAAAACTCTCAGCTATGTTAAGTTTCTGCAGTTTCTGTATTTTTTGGGGGGCTATGCAGAGTTAGGTTATGTTAGGATATGCTAAGTTAGGTTAGGTGAATTTAGATTTTCAAAGAATACTACCGTCTCCTTTAATTTATGATGCATTCAGATATCTGGCCAAGATACGAACACGGTCGGTCGTTTTGGTGCTGGATCGTTCTAAACTGCGTCGTTTTGGTGTGGGTCGTTCCTTCCCGTACCCTAGTACAATAGTGCGATATATTGTTTTCTCCTTCAGGTTGCAATTTATTCTAAGCGTGTTATGAAAAAATGAAAAAGCTAAATTCTATGTGAACATAGCGTTTTAATGTGCTGTGTGATCTAGAAACAAGTGAATGCCTTGAACAAGATCATAAATAATGTTGTGGAGCTAATATCGCAAGCCCGGGAAGAATGGGAAAGTGAAGCGACAGCTCGCGCGAATGCAGCTACGACATGGAATGTAGCAGACACGCAAGCGTTAGTTGCAGCGGTTGGCTTCGGACGCAATCTGAAACCTAATGTACCCATGCCTGGCCCTCCTTCAGGTCCTCCTACGGCTGGACCAGCAGGAATGCGACCAGCTGCTCCTGGACCAGGTATTTTGAGTTGTTTATACGTAATATTTTAGCTGTAACATTTTTGGATTGTAATATCTTTCATTCTTGTTGATTAGGTGGCGTTGGAAAGGCTCCAAGTACGATTAAAACGAATATCAAAGCAGCGGGTCAGGTGCATCCATATCGCTGAACCTTAACTTTGAAAGTTATACCATCAAAATTGTGTTTCCGTTTGGCAGTTGTACAGACCAGGATGACGAACGCATGTTGTAACGAACTATTTTAAATACAAAATCTTATCGAACACTTCTTTTGGCAATAGTATATTGATTAATACGTTTAAATGAAAAAATCGCAAGGGAGTGGCATAAGGGTTATCAACGTAGATAACACGATAAGGCTTCTTCGTTATCTTGAGCCATACACTGTGAGTTTTAAGTCTTGTTTATTCGTGGTAATAAAGAACGTGGAATAAGGAGGGCGTTGTTTTACAAACTTGGGTCTGCTAGGTAGGGTCGTCCACCCTTTAACCTCATTTTGACCTTAGTGCGGAACTGTACGGACTACACGGTTTGAAACTGTTACTTTTCAACTTCGAACGTTCGCCGTTCTTCCCTCTTTTAGTCGGTCAACGGGATCGATCCAGAAGACATGCCTTCTGTTCGTCAGACGTATGATTACTACCAACGAACTCTTAAACTTAACTATGTAATTCATTGTTTTTTATTAATTATAGTATGTCATTCTGGACCATTCTCTTAGTGGCATTTCCATACGTTTGCGTAAGCGAAGTTTGGAATCCACCTAAAACGAACATGGTTACGCCTGACCTGAGCGACTCACCCGTTATGTTTGAATCCGACGTGTAAGTATTCTGGCCAATCCTAGCTCATATTTTCATTTAGTATTTTCGAGTGGCACAGTTACCCTTTTTTATTTGATAGATTGCCTGCCAACATGCAGCATATGGCAAGTGTAGGAAATGGCCAAGTCGCTACTACTGTATATACCGACACTGTTTATATGAATGGTTTGTATAGCGGTGAACGTGGTGAGAGTCATAGAGCTCGCATTCCGTCTCGAATTAATATACGCGTTGACCTCGGCGAAGAAAATGTTCCGAAACGTTACAGTCTGGATGTAAGCCGAGGTAAAATGGAAAAAAAAACTTGCCAGTGTGGAATGTGTGGAATATTTAATTATTGAAAACTTTTTGATCAGCAACGTTTTCCGAAATCTTTACCGTGGGTGATGTTGTTATTGAACAAACGACATATGCCCATCGTGTGTATACCTCGTTACTAGTTACCCAGATCCAGGCTAGCTTTAACACAAGTAAAATAACACGAGCGGAAAATTTTATTTTTCTAACTTGCGTATTGTTTATCTAGCGGAATCCGTTACTCTGAACTTGAGCAACAATCCTGGTGTGGACAGTTCTGATATCACTTTTGAAGACATATATGGAGAGAGAGCAGACCTGTGGACATCAGGCCAAACGAAGATTATCGAGGACAAAAAGTACCAGAGTTTTCGGTCACCGGTGTATGTTGTCTGGACTGACGTATGTGTCTATACAACTCTTCAGAATTCAAAATACCGTCAGTATCTTTATTTCATTGAAGGTCCCGTCTACTATTACGCTGAATGTATCAAATCCTGTGTACACGTTCGTTATGGCAACCAGTGAAACCTACGCCGAAGCGACTCAAGATTACTATCTTGCCAAGTCTTTTGTAACTAGCAATCGCAGTGATGATTTATTGACGTCACATGTAAGTGCGTGGAGCAAAGTGTGGAAAGCTGGCAATATCCACCTTGAAGGAGATAATGTTGATTTGGTAGGTTCAGAACAGAAAATACTGTGAAGGTTAATTAATATGCATATTCTTCAAGGTGAAAGCTGTATATGGGAGTATTTATTACTTATTAACTTCATTGCCTAGTCATGCTGATGGACAACATAAACCTTTTTACGGACTTAGTCCTGGAGGCCTTGCGAATGGCGGATTGTTGCAAGATTACCAAGGTAAATGGAAAGGAATAAAATTATTTTTGGACGAGTTATTAATTTAATGTGTTGTATAGGTCATTCATTCTGGGATACGGAAACATGGATGTTTCCTCCCGTCTTAATGTTGTGGCCTGACATTGCAAAGGACCTACTGTTATATCGAATGGCACGTATGCAACCTGCCCGGGATCGAGCGGCGGCCGGTGGCTATGCAGGAGCCAGGTAAGATTGATTAAAGTAACGCACACTTAGTGGGTTTTTCTAACAACGACGGTGTCTTAAGATTCCCCTGGGAAAGTGCATACACAGGTACAGAATGTACACCAGATTGCTGTCCAGAGACTCGTGAAAACCAGCAGCATGTGACTGGTGACATTGCTTTTGCGGCCCGATTGTACTGGTCAGCCACCAAAGACAAGGATTGGCTCTTTGGTGAAAAATACAGCTATCCGGTGGATGTCAACGGATGCGATTTTATTCGAGAAATGGCTGAGTTTTGGGCAAGCCGTGCTGAATATAATCCCGATTCCGGTTTCTATGAAATTAACGGTACAGTCGGGAACTGAAAAAAAAGAACCATGGCGTAGGATAGTCTTTTCGGATCGAAAACTTTTGTTTTATAGATGTGATGCCACCGGATGAAGACCACCTCGCAATAAACAACTCTGTATATACGAACACGGTTGCTGCCTATTCCATCTTTTTCGCCAAGTATGACCTTGATATTGCCTAATTTCTACGTTTGACTTCGTATTTAACTGAAACTTGCAGGCATGCCAAGTGCTTGTGTGATACTCATATGACTGGTGATATTCCTGATGAATGGATGGACACTGCCAGGCGCTTGAAGTTTAACTATGACCCAGTTTACAACTACCACCCAGAGTTCGATGGATATGTTATTGGTAATAATAGTTTTCATAACTTATGCTCCGAGGAAAATAAGAAAACTAATGTTTGTAAACTTTAGGCGAAAAAATTAAGCAAGCGGATGTGGTATTACTCGGATACCCGATTATGCATGTGACAGATCCTGATCAGCGCCGCAGTGATTTGGTTATTTACGAAAATATAACACGCACTGATGGACCCGCAATGACATGGAGTATGTACGCAATAGGGTATCTAGAAATCAACGATACCGAGCATGCCGAGGTCATGTTTAATAAAAGTTACCAGAAATATAAAACAGAGCCTTTCAAGGTATGTCGTTTGTTTAGATTCTAGTTATCCGAGGAGAATGGGAAAAAGCAATGAGGAGGAGAGATGGAGCAGAAAATAATTAGCCAAAATTTCATTTCGTAGGTGTGGACCGAAGCACAGGACCAACTAGGAGCAGTTAACTTTATTACAGGAATGGGCGGATTCCTGCAGGCAATCATCTTTGGTTACGGAGGAATCCGTTTGCACGTTGACCAGCTCAGCGCAAACCCTGTGTTACCCCCGGGCATCTCCAACTGGACAATTCAGGGTATACATTTAATGTCGGCCATAACCGTTCACGTTTCATGTGTCACTTGCTCAGGTTTGGATTACCAAAATTGTAGCTTGAATTTGCGTATTACGCAAGGGAACGTTTCTGTGGAATCGAGTGGTAATTGTGCTGTTGAGTTGGTTACTCAAATAGACAATACCGTCTACAAGTTGTCGACAGGTAATTTACCGCACTTTAAAGAAAAATCGGCTTTACGTAATAACGATCCCTGTGAATATTCCAAGGCACGAAAGCGGAATTCGCGCGCCAACGTTTTGTGATCAGGCCAACGGAAGCGTTAACATGTCCTCTTCCAGAAGACCAATTGGGAGTCAATGGGTCTCTTGCTCCCAAACTAGTCTTAGCGTTGCTATATAGCTCGATGGTGACTGTGGCGTACTTCACGAGATGAATAACGTAAAAGAAGTTACGGGCAGTGTACGTGCAATAAATAAAATAATATGCTTTCCTTTAACTAAATACTTGCTCTGTATTCCTGTGTGCTATTATTTACAATGCTATTAGAATTTTCGTGTAGGTGTTCGTTGTATAACTCGGGTTCTGAGTAAATTCCGTTCCCACTGAAATGGAAATTGCGCTCAATGATGTATAGCAGGAGCTGAAGCGTTTGGGGATGATTGCGCCACTTGGTAAACGGCTGAAACTCGGGCATTACAGCCAGTTGCGGTAAATGGTGGGCTATGACTGACTTGGGATAGAGAACTAACTGAATCCCACGGTACATTTGTTCGGGCGAGAAGCCTTGACTTGTAAGGAACTCAATCACAGTTTGCACATGTACTAGCTCTAAATGATGCCAATGAGGATGCTCACAGAGTCGAGCTCGTACCGCGCTTTCACTTTCATCGACCATTTCACTTAAATACTGTAGAAGCTGATCGTCAAGGCGATGTGACTTGTCACTGGCGATAACTTGTGTGTACCTAGAAGTTTTGAATCCTTTTTAGAAAGAATCAAAGAAGGTCGCATTATCTCACCTAATATTCTGGCATGAAAGGAGCTGCACAGAAATTTTGTGAGGGTGTGCTTGGCGGGCGTCGCGAAGCCGGGCAGTGGCTCTCTCGTAATGGAGTAAGATGGATAAGAATCGATTATGCCTTCTAAGAATGTTGTACTCTGGTATTTGCTCTGCTTCCGCCAGGCGCGCACGAAGTACACAGGGATCAAGGTACATTACGCGGATGCAATTCTGGATAGCCTCTTCAGAGAACCCGTAGCACCTCAACGCAACTAAATTGGGCAAAATTACATCCGGTCCGAACTCTAACAATCGAGGGTAACACATCAATAGTTCGGGCAACGACAAAGTGCCCAATCGAGGGATGTGTTTGTAAAAGGCGTTCAGAACGTTGGGTTCGTAGTAGAATAGCTTGCTTATCCTCGAAATCTATGCACAATAAGAAGTCAAGTTGCGTCGGTATAGATTGGGGACGAACGAGTACCTGTTTTGCGGTAAATCTGCTACGTTTCAAGAAACTGACAATTTTGGTAACGTATGAGTAACTCCGTTGAAGAATTTCATCACGTTGCTTCACAATTTCTTTGGCCTCTTCAGGTGAACACTCTATCTTCCACATAAAGTAATGCTGGAAAATTAGGGATTTCATATCCGCGATCGTAGTATTAATTTCATCGAGTTCTTTGAACGCTTCACGTAGCTTCGATACTCTAGGATCCGGCCAAGAATTCAACTGAATTAGTAAGCTTTCTTTTATGTTAAAGCTTTGAGGCAAGTCAAAGTGAGCTTTGGCTACGTCTAGCACATGGAAGACGGCAGCGGGGTACCTTTAACATCGGCAGTTAGTAGCCTTACTCTGGGCTTTCAAATTAAAAATGTTGTATGCATACTTGAGAATGTAGCTTGTTTGAATCCGTTCAATACCCAGTTCATGAAGGCTTTGTATCGTGTCATCTATACTGAATTTATCCCTCGCAAGTAATGCTATATCCCTCCTTATGTCTTCTTTCGGAAACCCCAACTGCTTTAACATGACGATGGTTTTCTCGAGCTGCTTTGGGTCTGGAATCTCGTCTGGGGAGGAACAACTCGCGTCTACCGTTTCTAAGCTGTTACTCGCAGCATATATTGAAAACTTGGGTCCTGACAAGAGACATTAGTAAGTCTTCCGGAGTTATCCATACGATATATTGTATACGTGGTTAACAAACCTAATAATTCTCGAAGCACTCTAATGCGAGTGTTCTTTTTGGGAAATTTGGGTTTGATTGTGTCTTCTTCTTTGAAACCGGCAAATTTTAGTCGCAGTGGGTTTATGATCGTGTCAATCTGAACGCTAGAAAACGGTTGAACCAGGATACCATTTACCCTGAAAGTTCTTAATCCAAGCCTTAACATTTTGTAAAGGATCATATACACATGTTAACCCACGTTTATGTATTTTCTAAATAAAAGTAAGCTCCTCCTTTGTAACATTGCCGAGAACTACGTTCACGGCTTGCTAAGTTTCTTACTACGTGTAAAAAAATGTTACAAATAAAATTAGAAGTAAACTTTGTTGTACAATTTTAATTTTATCGACAATTTCTATAATTTTGCGAAACATTTGGCAACGGTGGATTATTTTTATATTTTTCAGTAATGGCAATACACTTGCTTTGATACAATGCCCGGAGTAAGAAAAAATATATTGTCATTAAAACAGGTATTACTTTTTCAAAGTAGAACACAAATTTATGTATACTAGAAGACGAATTCAAAATGTCAATTTTTGCCTCGGTTACAATGGGCAATATGAAGGTCTATTTTCGGTTAGCGCCATTTGACGAGACTTGCGTACCACATATAAAGAGCATTTGCATTTTACTTACTTTGGGTATGAGAGCTGAATTGTTGAATTAATTAAAATAGACGCAGGCAAGATTTTGCCAAGACATTTTTGGTTGTAGGAAATATTAACGGATCGAATATTGGATACTAGGTTTTAATTTTACTTGTTAGTTGGTGGAGTAGCCGTGGCTTCTCAGTATATTTCAGATGTTCCGTATTCGACGCAAAGAATAAAAAAAATCGGTTTACCCCCTTTACCAGGTATTTGCGTGAACGGACTGGCTCTCCGTATCTTCGGTATTTTCGTTACGAGGAAAGTTTCCGTTACGATATAGTGAAAGATGGGGATACGCAGTGCAGTCTTTTTCTTCATGACAAGTTACTCTTGACATGCTGGATATCCTGCTCCAGTTAGTCTTAGAACCGTGCCACTAAAATTACGAAGTCTAACTAATTTTTTTTTCAAGTTTTTTTTTGAGTTGCTGTGTAGGACATGTAAGCAGTATGCATTAATCTAGGTGCGTTTTCTTCTGAGAATGATTTATAATAGTTGTGGTGTATGCAGGGGCGTATTTAGGGGTGGGGGGGGTTCGAACCCCCCCGAAATTTTGACTTTATAATGAGGAAGATAGGAGAATGATCAAGTGTCCAAAAAAATGCATATTACCCCCCCCCTCCCCCCCGAAACGAAATCCTGGTTACGCCACTGGGTGTATGTATAGAAGATATCGAATTCCTTACTAATTGGCTTTCTTTCGTAGTTTATGCTCCGGCAAGAAGTGTTAACCTTGTACCGCAATATTTTTCGAAGTTTGAAAGAAGTTGAAGACACCACAGAACGGATTTCGTTACAAGATTGGGCACGTTCAGAATTTCGTGCTCATACTTCACATACGGACGAAGTAAATTCTGCATATCCAATTCTGCCTAATTAGTCGTAAGTGTATTTTGTTGTTTCGACCGATTTAGGAAACTATCAAACACCTTTTACAATATGGCAAAAAGATGTTACGAGAATATCAGAGCTCAGTAGAACGTAGTAAATGATTTCAAGTATTTAGAGTCATAGTTTTCTTGTATTTGTACATGGAAAATGAAAATAACACGTGCTCTCCAAAGAACGGTATTCCAAACAGTCGTACTGAGTTACACTAAACTTGACGCGCTTATTGTCCCAGGAGGGAACAACTCCTCTTCCGTTAAATAAGGCAAATGATGGTGAGTTGATGCAGTTGCTGAGTGTAAGGGCAGAATGGGTAACGTCCTTGCCAAGTCTCTTGCGAAATGGGACTGGAACACGGTCGTTGCTGTTGTTTTCTCGAGAAAATGGTCCGGGTCCAACATGTCTGTCGCTCCTACGAGGTATAAGACAATTTACGTGTTAATTAACCCTGCAGGCATGGTCGTTAAGGGCAACCACTTGTACAGTAAATTAAATAAAAAAGTGGCTTAAGAAATTCGTTTTTCCCTGCACGCCTTAAAATCATTTGCTTAGGTATTCGCCAGAACCACCAAAGGGCAACTTCTGACATGTCCGGGAAAAAATGAGAGTAGTAAAAGGAAAGTACCAGATAACGCCGGGGAAGTTCCATGTGAGCTACCACAGACCCGTGTGCTATAACCCGAGTCATTATGTCGGTCGCGTTCAAAATCTGGGTCGTAAGGATAATTTCTTACATATGGATCATAGCCGAAAGCGTAGCCTGACACATCGACCATTTTGCCCTCTTTGGTCGTTTGAAAGACAGCACCGCCTCCGGGAAAGTGGTGATTGTTAAATGGTAGGTCTCGTGACGTGAGTGCTGCATTGGGGTTTTGTTCTCGGTTAAAGATCAATTCGCTAGAATCGTTCGCATGAGAAAGAGCAGAATGCGAAGCTTCAGACCTATAATTAAGTAAAAAGAAAAAAAAAATCACCCCTTGAATTGTCTTGTTCACAAGGCGTGATTAGCCTATTTTCTCTAAACGGCAGCTAATCGACAGTTTGGAAATACCTGTTATTCCGAGTTCCGAAGCAGGTATTTTTTGTCTTACCTGCGATCTGAACTGCCTTGCGGCACGTTAGCTTCCGAGCGCCCTTGATCTAAACCATTGTAGTGGATTGGTGGAGGAATGAGTTCTTGCAGTGTCTCTTCAATTTCCTGTAGGTCGTCGGGGTTCAAGTCTTCGGATTGCGTATCCGAGTCATGGTCGTTGGGATGTTGGTTATTATATTGCGTGTCGGCCGTGAGGCGGTGATGGTGAGCGGTGCGATTCTCGTAATGTGCGATTATAGCGTCCAGTTCTTGCTGTTGCTGACTTCTCATCTCAGCCAAAGCCAGACGAGCCTTTAAGGTTTGCATAGCTTGACTCCGGTTATCACGAGCGGAGTACGGGATGTCGTCATCGTTGATGGACTGGCCCTCTGGGGCTGCGGCTGCACTTTTTGTACTATCGTTTGTTTGCAGAGTACCATCGATCACCGCTTGGTCGTCGACTAAGGCGGATAGGCGGCTTAAGCTTGGTCCGGTTTCGAGACCTAGTCGATCCACCGTAGCTTTGGTACTTTGCATATCTAAGTAGTGGTTTTCTTCTTGGAGAGGGGCCGATTTGTGGTGTGTAGGTACGGCGTAAACATCCGCAGGACTGTTCGGCACGACAGCGGCTGGTTGCAGCCCAGCTGGACTTGTCAATTCCATATGAGATGGTCGTAAATTGGCCCCGGTTACGATACTATCCCGAACGCGCTGTAAGCCAGCTTGAGTGCTTTCCAAGTTCAGACTATCCACGGTCCGTTGAAGACCTTCAAGATGAACTTGCGTGCGTTGCTCTAGCGCACTAATGCGCGAATCAAGGCGATGATGAGTTGAATCTAAACGGCCTAAAATGTCCAATTTGTCGCGCTCTAATCGACATTCCAAGCGATGCAACAGCGGGCCACAATAACAAGGAACAATGCCAACAGGTCCCTACGGTAAAAACACTTGAATCAGTCCAAACAAATTATTGTTTCACTTTTTTGTAGTGCAGTACATTAATATACCATTAGCATAATATATCGTACTAGTATAGTAGGACTATTGATTTGCCAAACGGCCCAGCGCAAGTCGTTTGCATATTTCTGAATAATGTAGGGAAACTTTAAAAGTCAGTCGGAAATTTGAATAAATCGTGAAGGCTTTGAATAAATTAACTGCCTTCAAATAAGTTGTTGAGGTGTACTTTCCTCGTTAATAGGATTAACAAAGATGTAACGCAAATGGCCGCAGTGTCATTTGACGACATGAACTTACTTTGCGAACGTTTCCAGCTAAATCTAAGTAAAACCTCTCGCCGTCTACCAAAGCTTCACTGGGCAAACGATAAAGCTTGGAATGCAGGACGTTTGCCAGTTCAGGACTGTCATGGCATCCATATGGAGACCACAGGTTGCAGTTCTTCTCTCCATGCTTCGTTTTGTGCTGTTGTTTTGTATAGCGAAAATTTGTTTAAGGTTACAATCGATTAAGAGCGCTTTAACAGAGATGTAAATTACTTTTTTGGACGAGGATTTCCGCTTGGAGCCAGCGCTGTCTTTACTGGAACTGTCAGTTTTTTCGCGTTTGATTCCATGCTCTGACTCGCGAGACTGGCGTCTGGACTGACTCTTTGATCTCTGCCTTACTTCGCGTTCTTTCGAATCGCGTCGACTTTCGTTTTTGTGATGCCTGGACGAGCGCGACTGGTTTACTTTGGGCGGATTTTCCAACATCGCAATGATTTCGCGATGCTGCTTTCTTTGCGCAATATCCAGAGCCGTTTCGTTTTGCTAAACACACGGTTGCTTGCTTTATTTCACGCTACAGTTTTTTTTAAGATAATAGTTCTGTACCTTGTTCCTTAAGGTTAAAAGTGCTGGGCAACCTGTACTTAGCAAAATGCGAGTGAGTTTCCGGCGTCCCATGGCTGCAGCGATATGCAGGGCTGTGTCTCCATTCTACACGAGTAAACAAAAAAGACACTTAAAAGCAGCCAAGCTAAATGACAGTAGGAGGCTTTTAGTTAATTTTACGTTCCATTAACTTTTATGTTGCGCCGTCGTGGCTACGTAATCTGTGTTTAAGAGGTATGTGAGATGCGTACCTTGTTTTGCTCTGCTGCGTTGCACCTGGCACTAATGAGAATCCGCATAACGCCCGCGTGGCCATAACGCGCGCTTGTATGGAGAGGTGTGTCACCATACTTTAAGGAAAAATGATACTTAAATTAGAAACTTTAGTAGCTAACATTCTCCGGGGAATAGGTGTAGTAAAATATAGGGGGAAAGGTGTAAATAGGTCACTTGGAAATCCGACGGACGGAACGAATCATTTAGACCTTTGTTTTTGCTTATTGACTAAATTGCGTTGGGTTATGTTGCGTATCAGATAAAGCGTTGACCCCTTTCGGCTGCATACCACGCAAATAAGTAACGGGTTTCTTAAAACAGTGCGTGCCGCGTAATGAAGACTAGCAGTTTTTTGTTGCGACACTGGCATGACATGTGGATCAATTACTGCGCTCCCTGTCCCGTAGCTAAGGATGGTAAAGGGCGAGTTCGAAGGAGGGAAATACTTCCCATTTGTTTTATTATTTGGTTCGGGGAGCAGTGGGAAGCTTCCTAATTAACAGAAATCTGTTTCTATCTCTCTAGTTAATGAGATGCAGAAAATCGTAAACGAGCTGATTAGACAAGTTATATGAACGGAATTCATTTCAGCACGTCCTTGCGTGACCTTATATTCTTAAGTTCAGGAAATTAGGTTTTCTGTTTATTTAGTTTATGTTAAAATACGTAGCAAAGATATTTTTTATAAAAAGTAGTGTTTTATTTAAATGAACGTTATTGTGTGCGTGTCTTACGTCTTGAAAGATTTAATTACACTCGTGCTTGAATAGTGCGTGTGTAACCCAGTTGTTTTTGCGTATTTTTACGCAAATTGAATTTGTGGGAATTAAAAGAGCGAGTTTAACTGTACTTTGGTTGCAGATGGATTCCTTATGGAATCAGTGTCGTTTGGTTGCTGTAGCAACTACCCCATCTTGTTTTACACGTTGCTGCCTTATTAATCCACACTTGTTTTGCATGACCGAAGTTGGCAAGGCGAGCCAGCTGCTGTTATTCAGAATTAATAACTTAGACTAACGAACGGTTTGGTTGATTTATAGTTTTCGCGATTTTTGGCTCGCGACCAACTCAGCGCTGTGACAAGGAAATGATTTGATTCTGTCAGGGCCTATTCACACACACGAAATACAAGCGCAAGATGGATCCAGTAGGAAGACGAGAGGAAGGGTACACTTTTGACAAGCTGCTGACTTTCTGCCGTAGCACGATCGTGACCTTATCACCATATTAGTAGGTAGGAACAAGCCTTAGAAGAAGTCGTACTGTGGTCCGTTGAGAAAGTAGGGGATCCTATACCTTTTTTAACGCCACTTACGACCGTGGTGGAGCTGAAGCGCTTATGGCCAATAACGTGGGGAGCTTGCATGGGCGATTCCGCTAACACAGCTAATAATATACACAACTTTTGCGGTATAATCTTTTTATATGAACCTGACTTTTTCGTTGAAAGTGCCTTAATTTGTAAAATTCAGCTTAATTCGTAAAATTGACCTTAATTTTTGTTAAATTTTTGGCGCATGTAAGCATCGGAAAATGCTTCTGTCACCACATTGGATATTCTGTAGAACAATTTGGTACAAGTGTCTCTAAATCCGAACGATTTTCAAAATCAAAGTAAATTGAAACTTTGAGATAATAACTCCAAAACGGATCGTCTGAATTTTAAGACGTTTATTTTGCTTTTTTATTTGCCACATTCTCGTTGTAAAACAAAACTTTACTGCCCCGAAAGATTTTTAAATTTTACGAAATCGTCCACGTAAGTCCCTTGTGTTAAGGGCTTTAGCTCCATCGTCTCGTTATTGTGTTTTTGAACCCCAACATAAAATCCCCCTTTGTGTGCTGAATCATATGCACATTGTCAGCTTACGATAGATGTTCATCCCAGACGAATTTTTCAAATTTGAAACAATCGTAAGTAGAAAAGACGTGGTGCAATTTGTGCTAACAACGAAAATTCTAATTTTTCACTAAATGTACACATTGTAGTCATTATATCCAAAGGTGTCACGACTATCAATTGAGCTTCTATGTGCTTGTAACAAAATGAAAAATAGTAGAAGGTGACTGGATGCTTCTTTAGTACCCATTTTGTCCTAGCAGCCGGACAAATTGAACATGGGTCCCTTTCTTGTAAGGGAACTAGTCGAATAATACGAAAGGGGAGAGAATCAGATTCATTTTATTTTCTTACATCATCTTTGATGTTTTAATTTTCGGTGTAGAGTTTGTAATGTTTTTAATCATGGTTTGGGTTTAAGCAGCTTTCTTCAACCAAGAAGTTTGTCAATTATAATTTTTTTGTTGTCCAAGGTGCCCATGTCTCTTCTACTCCTTTCTTCCAATTTGCTTCCGTGTACTGTGCTCACGCTCCGTCCACCCCAACCCCCATATTTTGCGTTGAAGCTTTAAGCTTTAGGAGTGTCAGATTTTCTACTGCACTGAAAGTTTACTAAGTTGCATGTAAGTTGAACCGTCAGAAACTATAAGACGTGCACTTCCAAAGTTGAGACCCTGTGTGTCAATGTATTTTTGATTGATGTATTGCAAGAACGTATACGAACATTCGGTATAATTTTGTTCCTCTCCTGCTCGATTTTATGGTAAGTGCACCGCACGACTTTGAAATGTAAAATTTTCTACGCACAACAGTTCTAATGTAGTGGTCCAAAATCCCCACTTTTCTAGCACTTCGACTGAAATTGTTGAGTTACAGCCAGCTACCGAAGAATTGTATGTCCAAATGAGTATCTTATCTTGTAAAGGCAGTTTTTAGGAGGAGGGGGTTAAAGCGGTCTACCAAATCACTAAGACAGCCCTATGATTCCTTTTGAAGATTTATGGTATCGAAGGAAGCTGTGTAAAGTGAAAAGGAATCAAGACAAGTGAAACGGGGAGAAAAGCGTTAAAGCGTGACAGTACGTACGTGATTCTTGGTATCGGGGTTGGCTCCAGCCAGCAGCAACACCCTGCAGGTTTCATTGTGTCCGTTCTGACAACAAAGGTGGAGTGGCGTAAAGCCGGCCCTGTTGGCACTCTGCACGTTGGCGTGGAATTTACAGAGCAGCGCTGCCGTTTGACTATAGCCCCGCCAGGCGGCTTCGTGCAGCGCACTGTTGCCGTGCTAAAGGGGATTAATTCCAGTTTTGCATGAGAATGTCCGTTATGCAACCATACACTTGTTCATCCACATGTAACAAAACGCAAGAAAACTGTTTCACTTGTACGACTCCAGACCCGAAAAGTCAACATTCCACATCCAAAAACCTCAAAATTACTATAACTGCAGTGTGTGGCTGCCGCCAGCCAGAAACGCCTGATTTATAGTCGAGTAATTTTTCAAACCAGCTTTCCTTTTTGCTGTTGTTGACGGGCACGCGGCTGGGTTAATTCCAAATTTGTTCAGACATGCCTACTTTTTATTGTTATTGGAGTTTCGTATGTATTTTTTTTTGCGTTTTGGCTCATGAGCCTCGAAAATTGAGGAAAAAATTGAGCTTTACCACAGTGTCTTGGTGAGTAACGTCAGCCCCGTGCTTCAGTAACTGGCTAACAATATCCACGTGGCCCTCCGCAGCCGCTCGTTGCAAAGGCGTCGACGATGCCTGTGGAAAAAGTAATGAGCTTAAATTACTTTTCTAGGCCTACAAGAATACACACTAGTAAATAGGAAGCATGACAGTGCTATTTCGGTCGGTTGCATCAATTCGTGGTTGTCTGGACTTTCAACATTTCATGGAAAGAAATAAGGAAAAAAGGATTGAAATGCTTCACAACGGGAACTCACGTGCTTTATACACAATTAGCGAGGAACCAGTTCCGCTTGCCCGGTATCAGATTAGTTCCAATTCTTTAGATATGGCCTGCACCCTTGACGCTTAAACGGTTCCGCTTTTTTAGGATTCCAACTCAAGTCGTCTTTCTTAAATAGCAACCGTTATAAAGCCAACTATGGTCCAGGGGTCTTTAATGAGGAGACTTTTCGACAGTGTCCATTATATATGAAAATAAAAAATTATGCTCGACTTTGCATTACTAAATAAAATTCTTAATCCCGGCCAAGAGTTTTGAAGAACAATCTAGAAAGTCGGGAGGCGCCAGTCTTAACCATTTTTCTGTGGACAAATATGGAGCGGCTATTATTTCAAGCTATAAAAGTGTCCTGTCTTAGAGTAAGCAGCGCTTTCTCTTGACTACTATTCTGGCGAATCAAAATGGGGTCTTTGTCTCTCGACAAATCGTGATAGGCGACCCAACAAAATAGGAAACATTTCGAATGCAAAGAAGTATAAAATTCTCATTGCAACGCAAAGGCAAAACTTTCTTTAGATGGACTGAGCAATAAAGTCAATCCCTGAACGGGGAGCACAATGCATACAGAGCTTGAAAGTTCGCAAGTGACGTTATTAATGACTTTGTCGGGATATACTGGTTTGTATTGCTTTACACAGAGGGGGCGAAGATTACTCTTACTTTGATTCGTTCGAGCGAAGGAAAGATGGAATCAGAGTTGTAAGGTTTCATGGTGCCGTGTCGTGCCTTACCATATAATGAACTATACCATGGCTATAGCAACATTAACGGATCTTTGGAAAACCCTACGAGGAAGTTGCAAGCAAATACTTGTTTTCTTAGCGACTCGATTCTCCGTTTGCGTGAGTTAAGTGTAAAATATCTTAGACCCGTGCATAATTCTAGTCATCTCTTCCACGAAGATCATCATTTTGCGCGGTATCGTTTAGCAATTACCATCTATTATCTTGTGTATTTGTTTGCTCCTAAGTCTTGGGAACTGGACATTTTTACATGTGTATAATTCGATAGTAGTCGTCATGCAGTGACATTTGTCCCGTTGAGTGAAGAATATTTCTCCCTTTAATAATTATTAAATTAAGAATACGTTATAATTAAGAATTATAACGTAGTTTTTGTTTTCTGTGGCAAACATCTCGTAAATAAGAATCCTTAGAAGATGTTATGGTTCTTTTAAGTGTATGCCTACGTTTGCATAAAAGCGTAGTCCGGCCTGGGGCATTTTTTGGGTTATAAATCATTTTTCCAATAGCAGGTACTCACCAAACTGTTGGGAAAGTATCGTCATTTATTTCTGTGTTTGTTTATAGGAACTAGTAAATGTTACCAGGGCTTTAAACAATCCCAATGTATACAAAGGTGATTGTATTCCGACGGCAGCTTGAGTTCTTCGTTTGGGCCTTTAACTGGCATACATTTGTTTCGTTTTGTTATTAGAAAAATAAACTTCGCCTTAGATACACAAACTCGTCTAAAGTTTTTTTTTGTACAAGATTCCGCTTTCAGCTATCCAATAGGAGAATAATTAATTATGTAGATAGGTGGATCTCATGACGCGTGAGTTGATTCCCGGTAACTATCTTGCCAACATTTGGCAATTTGTAATTAATCTTGAAGGAGATCTCTCCAACCGAGGACATTGCAAGGACGTTGACGTTCCTTAAAAACACTGGGGTCTTTCGACTGCTTAACTAAGCCAGTTCTGTGCGCTTAAAAAAATACATGAAATCCGGGCGTTAAAGACCGTTTGAACTACTTGATAAGTATCAGTAAACTCGTTTTCTCAAGTCTCCGCCAAGCAAGAAATGATGCCTTGTTAGCAATCAAAGAGGTTGTGTTTGCATACTTTAACGGAAACTATAACCGATTGGGAGCTAATTCTTCAACGCATTAATAAAGGATTGAAAATTATCTGGTGTCAGACATACACAGACTGTGTGACTGTGTAACACAGTGAAGGCTGTTCGGGAAAACTGCGAACCGTATGTATAAAGTAAGCATCATACAACAATAACAGCAGTTAACCCCTTTAGATCTCAAAGGTGAAAATAGTTCTGTCCTTGAAAAATAAAAAATAATACCAAGGCAATGGGTACAAAAGGGGTCATTGTACTTGAGTGAAGTAAAACTTGCAGAATTTCCCTTTGACCACATTTGGCGAAGTTTGAAAAGGACAAGACAATGAAACTGTGACCTACAAACATGTTCTTTATACCTGTGTCCTTTTTCACACCTATTTTTTCTGTTTCTTCGGGTATAAAGTTGTACTCTATTAAGGAACTAATTTTTCGATTTGCTCCTTCGCGTTCTTCGAAAATTCCAACAACGACAGGCAACATACGTCAACTCGAAATCAGATCGTTGCTTCGAAATTAGTATTCAGTAAGACGAGCAACGGCGTGTCACAAAATACAATAACCTAAGTTTAGCTACATTGTGTTGGGAGATGTCGTTACCATAGGAATGGGCTTCCTTTAACAAAATACGTAAATGCAATTCGTTTTAAGGACCCTTTAATGGCAGTTTAGCTGTAAACGAGGCGATAAATGTCAACCGTTTCTAGAAAGCATTTGTAGCTCATTTTTAAGGGAAGACCTGAGTGAAAATCGTTTTCGAGGCTTTTAGGAGCTTCAGGTAGAATGTCGAGCGAAATAAAGACCGGAAGTCACCCATGAGAGCTTTTTATGACCGCAAGAGGCAGTGCTAGGTCAATTTGCCGTGCGTGCAGAGGCTGCGAGATTGTAAACGTCATAAACCCATGGTTGCGGTTCGTAAATCGAAACTCCTTTCAGAAAACCTAACGCACACCTAGAAGCCTCTATAAAAAAGTTGTACAAGTAATGCTGGGTTATTAGTTCTGTTATGAAAAGTTTCGCCTGATTACCCGTATAGCTATCACCAGTCATAAGTTGGAACGCAAGGTGACATGGCAAAGTTGACTGACTGGTCCACTTTTGTGACTAACGAATGGTAAGTGGAGGAGGAAAGCAGACAAAAAGGCAAGTCTCACAACTGGAAAAGCTGGAGATGGATATCTACGTCTTGCAATGTTAACAGGTTTCAACACTTCAAGAAAACAACCGATAAAATCTGTCCCAACACCGCTTAAGAATGGATAATGCAGTGTTCTGTACTAAATAGCAGATTTTGGTGTAGAACACACAAAAAGCACGCTTGATCTCATATAACCTTGATCAGAATCATTGTGTGTGACATCATATGGCCTTGCATTCATCTTACGAAAGAACTGACTAATTTTGTTCATTTTTGTGTGCATTTCTTTGCAAAAAAATCTTGCACTTAGAAGTTCAGAGTGTCTTGGCATTGTTTTGTATAGATTGTGTTTACAACAGAAGCCTAACGATTAACATTCCTGCAGACAGAAAGGTAGTTCACCTCGTATCTTCGATCGAGATCGGGTTTTACGATTAAAATGTTTCCGTCGAAATCAGTCACTGTTGATTAAAAGTGATTCGTCAGAAGTTCCGTGAAGCGTTTTAGGCAATGCGTTGCACCTGCGTCATATCTTAATCGTGAAGCAAACGAAGGAGCACGTTGCTGACCGTAATACGTAAACTAAATATCGCCTGACACCTGGCAGGGAAGCATTTAGCATGGTTTGTCAAAGAAATTGCCCGTGTCTGCAAAACGCTTTCCATAGCACGCTTGAAAGGTTTATTTGTTGCACACAGGGACAGTTAACATTTTAGAAACAACACGGCGTAGACACTCTTGATGTCAATGTCCGTTTATGTGTACAACTTTGATACCTCCTATAAAAAATTTGCATTTCGAAGCTTTAGCAAAAAAACACAAAAAATACTGTTTGCCAATAGATGTTTGTGTATGTTCTCCGAGGTTGATGATGCCTGCGTCAGATCACTAAGTAATAAACCTGCAAAGACGTAGGTAGGGAACTTTCGGTTATACCGAGAGGTTGGGCGCCGGGCGTAGGTTTTTGTGTCTGTGTAAGAAGGCGAACACTATTTTCATCGCTCATCCTTATCCGCTCCACAATAACTGAAAAACTTGACGAGCATGGTAAGCCTCGTCAAGTGTATGCATGACTACGTGGATATTTTGGAAAACCAGCGATAAGCTCCGGTGTTTTGGTCAGCCTTGGCGGCTTAAAAAGTGTTCTTGAGTGCAGGAGAAGTAAGACGAAAGGCAGAAGCGCCAGCCGCAACCAAAATACAATCATCAGGATCATGCAGTGGAGCACAAGGTGATAATTTGGACTTAATAGGGGTTGGTTCCGTTGTGTACACCCTTTAAGGCAGGACTCATTTGACGTGCCCCATCCCTGCGTAGCACGGTAAGGCGTGTCTGGGGGCTTCAGCAGTGATAACCACGTATAATCACCCGAGAAAGCTCATTGCAAGTTCCCGACGACGATCTGGTGTGTCATTTAGGAGGTGAAACTCAGCTAGCGGAGCCTTAAATGTCCCTAGGTTTCCATTCCGATGAATTTATGGTTGAAAGTAGGAATCTGACAGGGGACCTCATACTGGCCCCAGTGTCCATTCAAGTTATACGAGCAACAAGTTGCTAATGATACTTGCCACGGCGTACAGTACCGTCCTTTTGCCAATGGGAGAAACCAGCAAAAGACGGACAAGGACGAAAGAATCCTCCGGATCTTGGGCATTGTCTTCCTCTTTCGACAACAAGCTCGTGGGTGGGTGGATTCCTTGCGCGGCACAGCTCAGTACTAGTGAACGGCAATGAGACAACAGAAAGTGATCATGGGGATAAGTTACTTTAGCTAGCGCCTTCGGAACTGAGCGAGGGCTTCTTTGAAATTTCTCACTGAGCCAAAGCTCTGCGCCACGTGAGCCGTTTTTCATGACAATCGAAACGCTCGTCCCAAGACTGTTCGGTATAATACATCATTGGTCATGCAGCGAGACCGTGGAATGATGTCATGTTTCGTCTTTCTCCTTTCCGTACACAGACTGCCGGAATTCCTCCGTGATGTTCAAAAAGAGGTTGAGACACAACTCTCTAGTTAATTACAAATTAAAAGGAGAAAGAAAGGGACTAGGAAACTCATATAGGCTACGCAATGCGAGGTCTTAAATAAACATTCTTTCTGGCGGTAACTGTGCGCTACTACGTAGGTTTTACTCTTTTGCTGTTTTTCCTTGGTTTCCTGAAGTGTCGAGACCGCACCTCTTTTTGTACGCAATAATTGGGTGACGTTTACTACTTTTCCCGTACTGCACTTTTAAAAATGCTTGCTTAAGAGTTTTTAACATGTGGGCCCCACAAAGCGAGACAAAGATAAATGAACAAACATTACTACACAAATGCAAATGAGGCCGTGTCAACTCGAAATCCCTCGAGGGCTGCTTTAGAGAAACTTCAGGAACAGGCTTCGAGTCTTTCAAGCTTGTCCGAGCGATCTGAGTTTCTGCGCAACCGTTGCTCTACGAAAAGTCGTCCTGCTTCTCTTACTACATGTGCTGTACTTCAGCTTCATGTTTGGAAGACAAGGTGTCAAGGAAAAACTGATAGGTTTGGCTGCAACGTTTCGAACCGCACAAGGGAGGTATCAATCAAGGACGTTCGTAAGGTCGCTTGTTTATTTGTTCTAGATCACATTCCTCTGTGTAACCATGTTACATGGTTTCGGACTAAAAAAGGAGCTTTCTGATCAGGAAAACAAGTCCGGAGTGAGAGTCTGCGTATGGCAACGGTAGTGGCGTACTAATAACAGACTTTTTCGAAAGCTGCATTAGCCTAAAGAAGTGGATCTTCTGGTAGAAGACGGAAAGACGGAGGAACCGAAAGCTCGCGTAATTATTGCTTCTATAAAAAAATACCTGATATGAAAGTACTGTACAAGCTTACGGACGACGCATTACAAAGTCCACGGCCAAGGGTCTGTATTAAACTATTTCGCTGTTACCAGTGAAGGGCGGTGTGACGCCGGTAAAGGATCACCGTAGCCGGCAATCTCAGCCTCTAATTAGGGAGAGGAACCTTCCAAATTTCAGCCTCTTGTGCCAAGCCCCTGGTGTTAATACTTATCGCTTAAAACGCTATTGACTTTGGCTCTCCTTGTTCGGCTGCTTGGTTGTTACCCCGATAGCGTGGCTATAAGCGTGAACACACTCGTTCTCTAGCATTTTGTTAAGAATCCTAAAGCTTATAGAGCTTCTTTGCCCCCTGATGAATAGTCCAGCTCCACACTTTTGTGTTGGCACAAACGTGTCGACTGGGTGAGCCAAGCTTATGTTCAGCATCAGCAACTTCGTGAAACACGCTCTTCTGGTCGTGGCATGAAAATGGGAAGCGTTTTGTGCTGAATAATCACGTTTGCGTCGAAAAATACTCCGAGGATTCCGCATAGAAAATGAACGTCTTCCGCAAGCCAATTACAAGGCTACATGCATGATATAAGGCTTCCCTTTGTTCAAACTATTGTTAGTCTGCATATTTACACAAACACATTCGCCGTTTAGCTGTTAGGCTTCTCTGGTAAACAGAAGCGTGAAACCGTGGTAAAGAAGCTAAAAAGAAAACGTTTGGGTTGGCTTGGGGAATTCTTTGACGAACGTCCATGAGATTTAGAAACTGTTGAGAGGCTGACAATGTGACAGCAAGTTATGGTAGGCTGCCATTGGAGTCTCTCGACTAGAAAAAGTTGCACTAATTAAGGTTTGATGGGTACTTGTAGTCCTAAACGACCTGTTTTTCCTGTAATCCCGAAAGGTTCATTAATGCCGCGTATTCTTTTTATGGATGGGCAGTTTGGGTTAAGGGCGTAGTTTATATTCTGACATGGAGAGCTACTAAAAAAACGCGACACAACTTCATAGCTGCCTCAGAGATGTAAGTAACTTCCAAGTACTGTCTGCAGTTTGGGCTTAGCATGCTCTGCGCTGCTGACTGGTTGAAATTTGGTGACGTGACAACTTTTCGGGGGATAGCCTTCTCACCCACTTTTCATACCTTCTCTCCTTTTATACTTGTTTGCCATCACCGTATGACCGCCGTGTCATGCAAGATAAATAGCACCAACTGCGCCTGCAGCCAAGTTGGCTATAATAACATTACGATGCAGAATTAAGCCTTTAATACTGCACGGAAATCAGAAGCTTCAGAAATTAATGAAAGAAAAATGAAAGGTTTGAGCTGCACGGTGGTTGGTCGAATTCTTTCGTTACCCTTTTTTGAAGGAAGTTTTTTTGCCGAACTTTTTGCGTTGTGAAATCTGTTACGCTGTGTCTGAATTCTATGTAATCCTAACTCGGATGATAGTAGTCTTATCCCCATTTCTCAGCTGAAAATCCGTTGACATGCACACAATGGTTGACGCGTTTTTGTCCTTTTGCGTGCTCGCGGAAGTTAACTCATTTCAAATTTCCTGCTTAATGCAATAACCGTGTGGGGAAATGCTGGTCTGTTAGCGGAAAAGTGGGCGATTGAGTTCCTGGAACACCTATATTTTGAGCACTGACCGTGACCGAGTACGCAGAAACGATATACATGGTCACGAAATTCGCGACAAAGATAAATCCAGTGCTACTAGCATTTCATGTCTTACCAGTTCAGCTGATCTCGCATTCAGTCCGGATGCCAGCAAAGAAGCTGTAGTTTCGGCTCCATTTTGAGCTCCTGATCGCGATTCCTGCTGTGAAAACACGCCGATAAGGAAGATAATTACAATATAGCTTGCTGAGCTTCTGTTGTATACCGTACCTTGGTATGGGCTCCTCCGGACGGGCCAAGTCGCAACCGCTCAGCGAGGGATGTGTAGTGGGCTTTTCGCATTTCCCAAGAAGTCCAGAACACACTTGAAGCATAGTTCTGTATAAAAGAATTTGGGGAAACTTTGATTAGAAACCTTGGAAAAAGAATGTGATATAGGCTGGCGGGCGCAGTAAAAGTTTAACAAGGTGTTGTTATCATGAAGTAAAATCTTTTAGGGGGGATTGGGGGTCAAGAGTGTATTGGGGAGAGCGGTGCCTTGTGATCTTTTTGATATCCGAAGAAGTCTGCCAAGACTCATTAATTTCATCGCTAGGTTTGGAAGAAAACGCTTGACTGAGTTACAGTTATGCGATAGAAAGCTTGTCAGATATCGGATAAGGGCCTTGTCTTATTGGGGGATCTGGTTTCCGATTTTGTGCGAAGCGATTAGTAAAAGGAGCTTATTGGTGTGGTGGAATGTCCTTATCGTGTGTTGTGTGTGTGCTACGAACTGAACGTGGCCAAACATGACCACCCGCCGTCTTATTAATACTTGGAGTGTAAACCGCAGCAACACCGTGGCTACACGCATGAGCAGCTTTATGATATTTTATGTTGGGTAAACGACCCCACTAGGACTTAAACAGGCTACAATTAAACTAGGGCGTAGTTACGTATACGAAACGAGCCAAATCATTGCCACGGATTGCCCTTGTCTATAACAGATTGCTCTGTTTTTTTTTTCGCTGTACGATGAAACGCGATAGCAGTTTTCGTATTGAAATGCATTAATCATTTATAATTAAGTAGTCTGGTTTATACGTATTGGAAAAAGAAACTATTTAGCAGAATGCATTGCAACTCACTGTCAGTATGGCAATCTGGTTTACTTTCAATAACTGTTATAATCGGTAATTATTTTAATAACCAACATAATAATTACAGACAATACATATTTGTAATTACAGAATAATATACATGAAAGTACACTGCAATTCAACGTACCTTCTGTTGTCATACAATAGCAAGAAAAGATAATGTATTGTCTTACTTAATGCCTGACCTAAGAAATTGTTCTGCTTATCAGGAACTTACCCAGGGGGGTGACCCCCCCTCCTTTTCCCAAAAAAATGTTTGTTTCATAATGCCAAACTTAGGAAATGCCGAAATATATAAAAAAAAATCATATTAAATCTCCTTATGGGAAAAAAGACCCCCTCCCCCAAACCGAAATCCTGGGTACGACCCTGCTGCTTACATATACGGTTTGGTTTGTTTAACGTCCACTTATATTTAAAAGCCCGCGTAGATCTCGATGTAGACCTAGGATAGCAACGTAATGTACTCGTACCGTACAGGAACGAAAAAAAAAGAATAATTGTTCTTTCATGGTTTCACGTATGCGCCACATGCCTTGTATAAAGTAGTGATGGAAATTGCAATTTTCTTGCGTGTTCCAGACTTCCCCTTTGCAGTAAGAAGGTTTAATGGGACTAGAAAACTCAGTAAACTGATTTGAACCTTTTTGCTAGTTTCTGCATTAAACGCGGAGCTTTGTATGTTTCATTACAGCTCTATTAGCCGGTGGAAGGTCACTCACGTTTCTACGCTTCAGCTAGACTGTTTCTATAATTCTTTGAGAAACCTAAACATCTATCAGTTATTAGAAACATTCAAGAAATTACAAGGAGCGTAGGTTTTATAAACGCTGCTTCTTCATTCGACAGTCATTTTAGCGAGGCCGACCTGCGTATCTTCGATCGCATAAATTTGTCTTTATGTCTCTCGCACCGTTGTAGAGCCATTTAGGCATTTAGTAAATTTGCAGGTAAACCGGTTTGGCAGTGTCTTGTCGTTTAACACGGTGCCGTTGTATTCGTCCTTCGTTTCCCCCCGCACATAAAAGCTCACTTGATTCGCGCCACATAAAACCGAGCCGTTCTGCGAGACCTATAATTCTAGCTTTTAACCATTTGACCTGTTCTATGAGAATGGAGGAGTGGCTATTGGAATGGAGGCTACATTCTTTAATTACTTTTCAGCTGGTTCGCGTCGTAGACAAAAAATGAAAACGGTACCCCAACGCGATTGGGTTTAAGGGGATTCATGGATATTTTTTATTTCATCGCATTGTAAAATAAGACGAGAAGCCGCTATAAGGTATGTCAGCCAAAAGAAACGACATACCAGCAGGGACCGCGGATAACTTAGTGACAATGGACAGAAAAAAAGGAACAAATTAAATGTGTGACACGACGTGGGACTTGAAGAAAGTCGAAAAGTATTAGAAAGCAGATGGCAACGTACACACCTGCCTCTCTATGCCGACCTCTTGTATTAATTAATGGAAAGGAAAACATGTGCTTCTCCAAAAAAGTTTCTTAGAATTTTTACTTGATACCGAATTCAGACACCGGTGATGTCTGTGTATTCAAGAACCAGGAGGGGGGGGGGAGTTTTTGGCACGATATCGCAATAGCTATTTTTGTACCGATGGCTAAAGCGGCGTGCGATGCGAAGGCAACCGAATCGCGACGACTTTTGATCGAGACACAAGAACAAGTTTTGGTTTAGTCTGTTGGGCTAATTTGACATATTTTTTTACGTGTACACCTACCCGCACGACTGGCCAAAAGAAGTACCCTTCGTCGATTCACTCTGTTTGATTTGGCTTAGTTTGGGCCACAGTTGAATCGGACACGTTCTGTCACTGTCCACCAATGACGCTCATCCACTCACAGATGCGAAACCGAACTTGTATGCGAGTTATCCTTGTGATCCTTAATGAGCGATAAGACCGATACAAGGGCGTCGCCACCTATTCCACCCACTTTTTCATCCAGCTCGTATTTCAACATACATGAAACAACGTATTCGTTCTGTTATTAGCCACCACGATAATCCTTTGGATCCCTCTGTGTGCAAAAAAATGGGTTTCTCAACACTTCACTGCACATCCACAAGCGAAAACCTAATTCGGTCTGAAAAGGACTAATTAGTATTCAGCACAATACTTGACGTGGGCTTAAATCACAACACCAGGAACTTTCTCGTTTTACAACTCCTAGAAACGACGCGCAGTCACAAGTATCCCGCATCCTAGAAATAATGTTCACTCTCTGATAGGAAGAAACCCAACTGGCGGGTCATGGTAGTGCCTTGGGTAGACACTTTACCTGGCCAAGCACTAGCACGGCGAGTTTTACCCATTCTTCCCGCCGCCGCTGCTGCTGCTGTGGGGGATTCGGTTGCAGGCTGGGGGTTTGGGGCCATGCTCGGGTAGTCAGGCTGCTGCTGCAGGCCAAGCGGACTCGGAACATTCGAGTTTGGTAGCTCCAAGTCCTCTATCCTTTCTCAAGCAGCGTTATACAGACCGTTGTAACCCAGCGAATTAATAGTTGCTCCTATCCGTCCTTGCAAGTCGGGAAGCTACCTAAAGTGAAACAACGAAGTACGCCAAAGCCCCAGTAACAGGTAAAAACTTCCAAATCATCTTTGGATGCGTTTCGGCCCGCACACCTCGCATTTGTTCACTCATAAAGCCTTAAACCAGAACGAAGTCAAGCCGAGGAGTTTTCAAAACGGCAAAGAATAACGACCAGGTGCACGCGGGTTCTTTTTTGTTTTTATAGCTAGTTAGGTCTAGTTTGTTAATTTCCTTCGGCCTCATGCACCCAATCAGTCTTTGCGCTTGTAGTTGGGAGCACAGACGTAAATAAGCTCGAGTTTCTTAGCTTTTTTTCCCCTTGCTTTTTTATGCTTGCGTTCGCGTGGGCTTCTTGGTTGCTTGAAGACATCAGTCGTGGACGAGCGTCGTCTCTTGGAGTCCTAAAATTAGCATAACAGGCAGGGTACGAGGATGCACGGGAATAGGGAACTGTAACGAACGCTATTTTTAAAGCTTACAGCTGGAAAAAAGAAGTCGTATCTTCAACGTACTAAGCAACCAAGTATGTGTAAAATAATACGTGATTAAGAGTCGTCAAAGGTCTGTAAAGGGCTACAGACGACCAATTTGTTTGGGTGCTTCCAGGTGTTGTTGGTTCTTGTAAAGGATTTGCAAAAGTTGGTTCGCTCATTGAGCTGGAGGCAAGGTGTTCTGCTCTTTCGTCGTCATCTTCTTCTCGCAGGAAATATCAAGGTTTTCCTTGTCTTTTGTTTTAAGATTCTTAAACGCTTTAAAGCGTCTTGAGTTTCCTCTTGGATGAGGATCCCACGAAAACCTTGTGCCTTTTCGGACCCGTTCAGCTCACTAGGTAGCCAAACGTGATTATCGTCTGACTGTGCTTTGAGATCCACCTTTATACCCCTGACAGTTCTTTTGATGAAACGGTCAAAAAAGAAAAGAGAAATAAGCAATATGCGTTCAGAAATTGTGATGTCCGTACAGTTTTCATTAGTGGCATGCGTATGTTTACCACACGTGGTCTCTGATTCCATAATTTTTTCTCTGTGTTCCACAGGCGTAAGGTTTTGCAGGCTAAGTACTTTGGAGAAGTATGATTTTCGACGAATTTTTCCAGTCTGTTTGCACAGCGCTACAGAATGCTGGTCAAGTGTCAGAGGTTTCTCGTCAGTTCTCAGCGGTTGCAACAGATGTGGAGCGCATTAAGTTAGCTCTGCAAATTCCCCAACTGTCTATCCCTTTGCAAAAGCTAGCCCATACGTACAAGAAAAAAAAGAGCGACGAGACTAAAAAGAGCGCGGAAGCGTCGGCTGCATTTCGATTGGAAGGCAACGATGCGTATCAACGTGGGCAAAATAACCGGGCATTCGACTTGTATACGCTCAGTGTTCTGCACGCTCCGCATCCATCACCGTCATCGGAAAGCCAGCAGGAGGAATTAGTACCAAACTCCGCTGCACCCTCTACCTTGTCCTCTTATCCAGAGTTAAGTTTGGCGTATGCAAATCGCTCGGCTGTTTTGTTTCAGCTGGGTCAGTATACACAAGCGCTTCGTGACATCGACCTAGCACTAAGCTACGGCTATCCGCCCAACAATCGTTACAAACTCTTGGAACGGCGAGCCAAATGTTATCACAAACTGGGGAACTTGGAAATGGTTGCAAATAATTTGGAGTGCGCCCGCGAATCCTTACATGAGTCTGACCTGAACGAAGAGAAAAAAATTAAATACGAGAAAATACTGGCTCGACAACTTGCGGATTGTGGAACTGGAACGGAAAGACCTAACGCCTTTGTAGAAACGCAGAAAATAGAGCTACGTAATGACGGCATAATCAACGAACCAAACGCTCGGATTCCTTGCGCTTCTGCAGCAATCGAGATTGCGTTCATGAAAGATAGAGGGAGGCACGTCGTGGCGACACGTGACATCGAACCCGGTAAGGAATTTACGATTGGATTACTTACGAACCGCTGTACACGTATGCTATAAAACTTGACAATCTAGACGAGTTTCGAATGCTCCTTACAAGTGTTCTGCATTCTTGTTGAAACAGAAGTGTGACAGCTTTTTCGGGTAGTATGAACATGTTTCTGTGTAACTGAGGCAGCTTCATGTCCTGACCAGCTGTTCTCGTATGTATGTGCATCTTTATACCAGGGCATCGTCACTAGAACCACCCCATATTCTCGCTAATTCCTTATTTTTACAGATTTTTTCGCGATAGTAAGGCTTGCTATTATAAGGATTTTTATTTTATTATCATGACTGGTGAGTAAGCGTGAAAACCACTTGTGTTAACAGAGTTTGAATGACAGCTCACTAGGTGTCGCTGTGCTCAATATCGTGTATCTTTTGTAATCTTTCACCGTAGCTTTTCAAACTACTCAAATTATGTGATTGGCTATGCAAGCAGCATTGTTATCATTTGGAGAGCTAGAAGCTTGCCACCTCCCACTGGGTGGTTTAGCTCGGCATTCTTCTCATAAGCGCTGTACAGTATTGTTTTTAAAAATAAAAATAAAAAACGGTCCGAACGAACCGCCGTACGCAAACGGTTCGCTACCGGGAAAGCCCTGTTGCGTGTCACGGAACTTTCGAAATAAAATGGAGTGGGACACAGCTCGCGCAACTGCCGTGGCTTTAGCATAAGGATTTTGGCTGTCGTTTTCTTAGAGCACTACACAGTGGCTCTTAATTTCTGTACAGCTTTTTTTGCTTTTAAGGAAAACATTATTTATAAAAAATTGATTTGTTCGATAGAAGTGGAATTAAAATCATCCCAGAAATGTGGAGATTACGTCCATATGTTTCCTTAAGCATATTTTAAATATTCATACGTAGATGCTGAAATCTCTCTTGCGCAAAACATTGTTTAAGTCCACTGTATATCCTATTTCCGTTGTGGGTGTTTAAAAGGGAACTTCCGTTGACGGTTTTTCATTCAACGTTCACTTTTGAAAAATCCTGACAGTAAAGTTTTTTGGCCATAACTCCTTTAATCTACTATATATTTGGGGATTATTTTTGGAGAAATTGAATAAGGCAGTTTTGCCAGAGGCAAGTGAAGCAACTTGAAATGAGCAGGTCCACCAAGTCAAATAAGCTCTTAGCTACACTTTTTCGCATGTGTTTGCTGTTGTTAGTTGTTATTAATGTATAGTTCGTGTTTGACACTTTCTGGGCGTTTGAAAGTATTTGGTGGTCATGTTAACTTGCCTTTGAGATATTTTCCTGGTTCAATCCGATACCGTTTAATTGATAATTGATGTTTTCGCTAGATCATTTATTATTTGAAAATTGTTTTTAACGCCCTTGTTTTATAAAAGGTTTGAAAGTGAGTAGCAGTTTTTTTTCTGTTGGACTGAGTTCGTAGTAAGTTGAGCACTTTCGTGTTAGATTTGTACCTCTTCTGTACTATATCTTTTAGTTATTTTTCCTCAAACCATCTCTTTCATTCTAAATCTGGGTAAACAAAACTGTATAAGATAAAAATGTAACGAATTCCTTTCATTTTGCCGTCGTAATTGGTGGGCTTAAATTAGCAAGTTCTTGGACATGACCTTTAGGACATTACTTTTGCAACCAACTGCACCTTTTTAGCAATGTTGCACTCAACCAATTAGACCACCCATTGAATAATTTGCTTAGCACCTCTAAATATATAATTATACCTTATTTTCCAATCCTCTGGTCTATGTCTTCGTTTTCGTTTTTCTCCTCTTCTTCAATCACTTTTCTTTTCCGTCTTCTCCACTTTTCTGTTTTCTCCTCTTCTATTTTTTCGCATTCATCTCTCTTCTCACCTCCTTTTCTCTTCCTTTCTGTCTCTTCTTTTCTTTTCCTTAATTTCTTCTTCTGTTCTTTGTTTCGTTCTTCTTGTCTTCCTCTCTTCACTTACATCTTCTCTTCTGAGGCTCATGTTTGTTCTTAAAATCCTCGCTTCGTATCCATTTGAACTAACGTCACCATTAACGACCTATTCACGTATAAACATCCAATGTTTCGGCCATCCTATTTGATAGTCTGTTTGACAGCTTCCACTTCGTCTTGTTGAAAATAGCGTTGCATCTTATAATTGTACCCCATATCGTGATCACGATACGTGGTTTAACCTCAAAGGAAACGGCGGTTTGGCTGACGACTTTTTCTCCACTAACCCTGATTTCACTGAACTCTAGTATAGTTTGGTTCATTATAAAATCTCTTCGTAGAACTAGAAATAATACAACAGTGTAGGTGTAGTTGAGTTGTATCTTCTTCTGTTTCGATACGAACTTCGTCAAGTGTTATACCTCAGGCCAAAATTAAGTCTAACACTCTTGTTATGATAATAACTCCTTTGTGGCATAGTATTGGTAAAAGCAGAGCATGCTTTTTGTGAAAAGCTATTGCATGTCTCGTGTGAAGTATGTTTATATAATTTAAGAGATGTTTCATTAAAAGTCCGCAGCTTATTAACATTATTAACAGATTGTTACTGCTTGACGTTGTTAACATTGCTTCCAGTAACGTGGTAAAATTTAGGCTCCTGTTAATAGGCGGTAAAAAGCATGAAGAACTGAGATGTCATTGAAGAAGATTCATGTATGATTTTATCAATCATTGGAAGATGCAGAAGATTATGCTGTAAGATAATTTGGGTCTCGCTTTAGTCGGCGATTGTGTGTTATTTTCAGTTGTTGTATTTCACGTTTTCTTAACGTCTAATGAAGCAAAGTGCAATTGAGTTTGAATAGCACACACACAAAATATAAACTTACTTCATGTTTGGCTTACACTCACGTGAAAAAGAAAAAAAAATCTTGACAACCAGCGTACACATACACATATCTTAAAAATTACATCTACATTCAGCATACACATATCTTCAAAATAAAGTCAATTCAAGTTTCGTATTTCAGCAGTAAAGTGCTGAATACGGGTTGTGTTATCAGGTTTTTAATTTTTGCAATCTGAAAGTGAAGTTTTGGGCAGTTTCGTAAATATATTCACGTTGCGTATTAGCCTGTAGCACGATTACAATGTACTAATTATTCACGCCTTTCCAAAGTACGCAAGAAAGCTAAACTATGGAGAATTTCTTTTAATCCGAAGGCTGTGTCAGCCATGAAGAAATTGGATGACCGGATTGAATTAATAACCTTTGTGTAGGAAAAAAAAATTAGTTTCCTGAAGTAATTTGCGAGAAGTTAATAATATATATATATAAAAAAAGAAATTTACCAGGACCTTTCGGAGTCAAACGGTGTATTATTCGAAGCGCATAGGCTCAAAAAGGCTACACATATCTTGTTCACTTTAATCGGCTTTTCGGTAGAGATAAAATTTGTAGCTTGACCAAGTCATACGCTGTACATGAAGTACGACAATGTGTATGGGAAGTAATTTCACATTCGTGTAACCTACGGTAAAAAAACTGTTACCGATCCTTATAATGTATTGCAAATGTTCTTGAGCCCTTTTTCGAGCTGAAATATCTTCCTCCATCCGTGTCAAATTACCGTCAGTTCAGGGCTTTTTACTGGCCAAAGGTTTCTCCCACCGGATCAGTAGCCTAAACTGCGCCTGTTTAAGTATATTTCGTATTTGTATGACCTTAAAACCCCGGTATACACAAACAAACAAAATTTGGCTGACAAGAGCACAAGATAACTTTTTTCTACATTTTTTGGTAAAAATACGATTCAAATCGGACGAGTAGTTTTTACAATATCATTACTAGAATTACCAAATTTTAAGTAATGATTTCGTAAAACCTACTCGTCCGATTTGAATCGTATTTTCACAAAAACATGTTGGGAGAAGATATCTAGTGCTCCTGTTACCCAGATTTTTTTTTAGTATTTCAAAATTTGCAAAAATTCACCTAGAGTTTTTAAATTTAGTAAAACCATATTTTCAAAAGATCTCAAACATATGCACTAGATATCAATTAAAACAACTTTACTGCAAGCATTGATTGGAAATATTCTAAAGCACTACGCAGACGCCTGGTTTAGAGCTCCCCGTGTTATTTGTCCATAAGAAGTTTGTGTATACTGGGGCCTTAAGGCAAGGTCCGTGGAACCGAGTGTTAAGGGCAGACGTTGACGTCAGTTGTATGCAATAACTTAAGTATTCTCAGATTCATAAGGCGTATCTTAATTAACATTACTGTGCAGTCCAAGTATTCACAAACAGATGTGTACTAAGTTCAAGCAAAAATAGTTTGTCAAACATCCAAATTTCCTTTTATCCTGGCACTAGCAGGCGCTTGAATTTGTGCATGACGAAAGTCCATACTGAATTTGTACGAAGGCTTCCCTGTTCACTTCTTCACGTATGCGATGTATAAATAAAAACAACACTAGTGGAAAATGTGCAGTCTGTTTAGGAAGTCCTTGTTAAAAGTGAAAGAACCTGATTTAGTTTCTGAAGAAGAGAATAAAATTACGATTTTCAACGGTGAACTTCTCATGACTTGTACTGCGTACTACTACAACATTTCGCCTTGACTGGGAACGTGTAAGTCCTGCTTGAGCATTATTTAACACTCCTCCCGAGTGTAGTTGTAGAACTTGACAGTCGAAGTTACGTTCTATGAAGATATGGCACGTACAGTCAAGAGCAAAAAAAACTGGCCACCTGAAACTACATAGGTCTAATCAGGCCTCTCGAGGCTGATTTACCTTCATTAAGTGGCGAAAGAGATTAAACCAATCGGTTAAAAGTAGGGCTGGCAAACCGAGCCGAGCCCGGCTCGGCTCGGCTCGATGGACCGGCTCACAGGCTCGGCTCGGCTTGATGGACCGGCTCACAGGCTCGGCTCAGCTTGGACGACCGACTCAAAGGCTCAGCTCGGCTTGAACGACCGGCTCAAAGGCTCGGTTCGGCCTGCATAGATCGGCTCACAGGTTCGACTCGGTTCACGCCAACCCAACTAACAGATAGGCTCGTTGAACCAACTTGACCGGCTTGAACCCGACTTAATGTCGCGATTAGTGAAAGAAGAGAAGGGAGGTGAAAGAAATGAAGGGATTAAGAGTAAGGAGGTGCAGTTGCACAGCTCTGGTATGAGAAAGCGCTGAATACTAACGCTATTTCATGCTTTCGAAGGCCTATAAAAGCCGCATACTATATGCCGCATACAGCTGCTCGGTTTCATTACAAAATCAACCATCAGAACTACAACATCTCTCTGCCAAAAAATTTACCTATGCTTTTACAAGTCTGCTTCGAATACTTTGTTATTCTTCCTTTGTTATTCTAAGGTGGCTTATTATATTTTTGAAAGAATATATTAAATTTATGCATTAATCGAAGGAGACAAAATTTGCTGGTTCTCTAGTGTAAATTGGTTAATTTTTATGTGACGTGGCTAAGCTAAACACACTTAAGTGTACGAAAATATTCTTTAAAAAAATAAAATGTTAAAAATGAACAATAAAAATAATAAGAATAATAAAGACATCAACTGATTTGGTTGGCTTTTGCTCATTTTTATATATAATATTTTTCCATTTATCTTGTGTAAAGTGGTAATTTGTGAATTTTTAAAAGTAACGAAAACAAAAGTGAAAATAAACAATGGAAAAATGATAAAGATTATATAAATGTAAAAATTATCATATAAAAGTATAAAAAACAGGCTCGGCTCGGCTCAAATGATATCGGCTCAAGGGTACCGGCTCGGATCGGCTCAAGGGTACCGGCTCGAGGCTCGGCTTGGTAAACTAGTGAGCCGAGCCGTTGCCAGCCCTAGTTAAAAGGTGTATGTAGGCAAAGGAACATTACAATGCAAAATAAGTGTAATCCATTAGTAAATGTATAGAAGTTGCCTGTGGCTACTTTTCCAGCTCTTGCACTGCCTAATGAAGGTTAATCAGCCTCGAGAGGCCTGATTAGACTTCTGTGGTTTTCTGTGTCTAGTTTTTTTTTTTTGCTCTTGACTGTACCAAACCTGCCTCGTACAAGGAAAATTCCGTGATTCATTATCGTGCAGGATAATGCACACAAAAATGAGATCCGTAAGTCTTTCAGTGGTTGGAGTACAAAAAGTCTTACCATTGAACGAAGAATCGTAATCGACAGGGAATTATGCCGTTCTCGACATTGTTAGTGATATTGCAGCGCAGTGTGTTCTAAGCAAGTCAATAAATGAAAAATAAAATGCAATTTTAAAGCCAATCCTGAAAGTCCAGTCTGTGAAAGGAGTGTCAAGAGATTTTTTATATAGTCGAGCTCGCTTTCAGTCGAACTCGCTTAACAGCAAGGGCCCGGGCCCGGTTCTCCGACTTGTTAAGTGGGCATTGCCCTTTTCCGAGATGACTTATTTTTAACAACATAAGTATGAACTACGTAAAAATATGTATTTATAATGCCAAACTTGTATTAAGTGTCGTAAAAACAGTGTAGATAAAAGGAATTGCATCACGCCGGATGAAATAAAAAAAAGGAACTGCAGTAAGAATTAACGTAAAACGTTTTGCTTTCTATTTTCTTGAGAAAAATTCCGTGATCGAGCGTAGCATTCTTGTATCTATAAGATTCCAGGTTTGCTCGCAATTCATAAATTTGCTCATACGAGGCAAACCCGGTTGCTTTGACAAATCTCCGAAGAGTATCCACTGCCTGAATTGCCGCAGCTAGAGGCGGAGGAGGTAAAGGCTCAGCCGCTGGGTCATCCAAAATGGTTGTCCAAAATGTTTTTCTTATTGTTTTATTTTATTTTGGAATCACACTGGGATCAACCGAAAAATTTTGCGCAATCGACACTTGGCTTTCATTTTCTTCCAAAAGTGACAGCACTTCAACACGCTGGGCTAGAGTTAAAGTTGTACACCTTTTTAACGACATGTTTTTGCAACCCTTTCTACTAAACAACTGATCGGAAATTGCGAAACGTAGAATAGGAACTCGAGAACTGTGAAAGGTGAAAGGTTAAGTGTTCAAAATCCTTAAGGCCACTGTATACCACTTTCTCTTCACGGGCACTTCACTGGGAAACTGTCGTAATGGTTTACGCGAAAACCGTCACATATTTCTATGTTATTTTTTTACAGTAAAGTTAAAGGTCGTAAAATCTGGAACAAAACGAAAGGTTTCTTCGAAAAACTTGGTAGTTAATTATGAGGAATGCAACAAAGTTACGACTTTTTGATGGAATGTGAAAAATAACATTTCCTCTCGTTGAGTTCCAGATTTTATTATCTTTAACTTGACTGTCAAAAAATATTTTAGAAATATATTATGGTTTTCCCGAAAACCATCACGACAGTTCCCTATAGAAGTACCCATGAAGCGAAAGTGGTATACAGTGGTCAGGGCCGTACCCAGAATTTTGGTTCGGAGGGGGTTTTGAAAGTTTCGGAGAGGGTTTGAATATGCTATTTTTTTGGACATTTGGGCATTCTCCTATGTTCACCATTATAAAACAAAGATTTCGGGGAGGGTTTAAACCCTCAAAACCACCCCCTGGGTACGGCCTTGACAGTGGCCTTAACTAAGAACTCCTAGAAGCTTTTCTTGGAGTTTGTCGGCCTCTTGTTTTTAGACGTTAGTGTTGCGCATGTTTTTAAATGGTTGCTCTTAAACAGACCTGTAGATCATTGTAAGATAGCCAACGGGGAATGAAAACTACATGCCAAAAAGCGAGTCTGCCATTAACCGAGTTGACCTAATCCGAGGCTAGTCTCCATTGTGTTAAATGGGAGCGAAACGGGACATGAGCCTAGCGTGCTGTTTGGCGGGTCTTGCCGCTATGCGAGTTGCTGTTAAATGGGTCCGACTGTATTAGCAATTAGAGGTTGCTTTTAGTCTTCATCAACGAAGAAGAACGAAACATGATTAAATCGATTAAGAATTCTTTTGCAAGAAGACGTCCAGGCCCGTAGCCAGGATTTCATTTCGGGGGGGGGGAGTTTCGGGGGGGGGGGGGGG
>JAHZNP010000750.1:0-38365 GCA_020615345.1 Triops cancriformis
ACACGCTTTTGATCCCTGATCCCAACAACATTAACTCTATAACTCCTTTTTCCACACAAAGATATCGCGTCTTCTTCCGAAAGCATACTGTGACACAAAAACAAACGTTTGTCCTTTTTCTAAGAGTACATTGCCGAGATGAACCCTACATCTTGAATCCCCAACGGTCCAATTAACCAAGAAGCAAGGGATGGTTGACGTGCCTACTATTAGGCGTTCAACATAAACACAAAGGCGAAAAGAAAGAACAGAAAAGAAAAGAATTTAAGCTTGGCTCGCCCCAACATATGAATGTGCTTGGAAACAGTGCGGCGTCCGGGCATTCGACGCTCGGCGTCCGGGGCTCCTTTGCATGCGGTGCTCGGATGCCGGGAACAGGATGGCTAGTACCGGTCGAGTCAGCACAGTTATGCACGTAGACAGTACTGACTTGGCCGTTCCGCTCGAGGGGCAGAGGAGAGTCGCTTGTTGGGCTAGAGACGGGACGGGTCGGTTGGCGTGAGTGTAGAGTTTGTGGCGAAAACGTTTTGAATGGGGATTGTAACCTTCCAAATGCAGAACTACCACTCTCCCGACTTTTCTACGGACTCGGCCGTTTTATTCCGTCGCGTACGTTAATTTCGTGACAATATCTATGACACTAAGTGTTCTGGTTACATAATCGAGCAATATTTTTGCAACAATACCAATGGCGTAACTTATGCAACAAGTCGTGTTATTTGTACTTTTTTTCCTACAAAAGCGAACACTTTCAATTTTCGCGGTCTACCATCACTTCGACAGCGATTGGCGACTCCTCAGCACTTAATGAAAGTTAATCAGCCTCAGGAGGCGAGATTAGAACTCTGCGCAAACCCATGTAATTTTTTTTGCTCACCACTGTACTGTACAGTACAGTACTCGTAAAAAAACGCTTCAAACATACCGTTGGGTGCCTAACGGCCCGGCAGTTGCGCGAGCGGCGTCCCTTTTTTCCGTCTTTCGAACGTTTTTGACCCGCAACAAGGCTTCCTCACAGTGGCTTGGGACGTTGGCAATAAGACGGTTTGTTTGTTTTTGACGAGTACTGTATACCGAACGCTTTCTGTATAAGTAAATGCCCATGCCTCTCTAAACAATATACATAAGATATAAATAAGACATAGATAAGATATTAATAAGATAATTAAGAGTTCACTAAATGGACTTCCCCTTTCATCGTGCCAAAGCGATTACTATTTGTGTCCGATAGAGTTACAACGAGTGTCGTCATAGAAAATTGCGGATTGCCTTGACCTACTGCATCTTCGGTGCGTAGTTTCGCCTGAAAATGTCAGTTAAGCTGGGGCTTCAAACGTAGTAGTTGCCGGGCGGAAAAGTTCTATGTACGGAATTTTATAATTTTAAAAGGTTTTCTAGTCGGTGCGTCATTTACTGACAAGTGACAGAAATGACGACAGTAGTATCGGTGCCACCTAACAGTCGTGTTATAGGGAACCAAATTATAAGCTACCAGGTTATTGAATCGAATTCGTCCAACCTGGTTCGAAAAGCGACACAAATCTTGGCTGCGGAATTCCTACCACGCAACCCACTGACCACGGGTTTAGCTGATGGAATTGAGGAAGCTGAAGCGATTCTTCTCGATATGCAAGAATTGCTCCACCAAGGAATTTCCGTGGCTGCCGTTGAGCAGAGTTCGGGCGACGTCATTGGCGTACAGCTTAACGCGGCCCGATATTCACAATTCGATAGCGAGTCTTCCACTGCGACCCTGGCTCCAGCTACCGTCGAACCCTACTCTTACAAGTTTTTGGACACCTTAGAAAGCGACATTAACATCTTTGAGCAGGAACACGTGGACCGGTACTTCGACTTTTTCGCCCTGACTGTAACTGAAAGTTGGGGTGGAAGAGGCATAGGAATGGATTTATTGCGTTTTAGCTTGGAATTGGCAAGAGTCAATCAATTTAAGCTTATTAAATCAACGCTGTCATCTTTGGCAAGCCAGCATATGTTTCAGAAACTGCAATTTACCGTTCTGAGACAAGCGAAGCCCCTTGATTATGTTGAAATGGAGAAACAGATTTTCCCTAAATGCGATCCCGATTTCGTTGTTCAGCTGGTTGTAAAGCGACTGTGATCATTCCCAGAAATTCCTGTAAACCATTTTGCTTTTAGCACCCCCCAATGTTTGGCCCCCGCCAGGGAATCTTATAGAAAAACCCTTTAGGTCTCTTTTGGGAACTACTGACACTCCCAGATTCAGTAATACCAAAAATAAAATCAAAATTCGTTATTATGCAGTTCGTTTATATTTTAAGTTCAACCAAAAGCGTAAGTTCCGGTGTAACCTTGCGAAACAGGGAATCTCACCGAAAAGGAAACAATCAAAATTGGTATTGCTAATTTATACATTGGAAATACACTAATACGTTTACACCAGATTCGAAATCCATTAACTCGCCAAAGTTGTGATCGAAGAACGACAGAATTGTATGGGTAAAGTCACTTATGCTGGCTGGCTAGATTCTATTGTGACGCTAGATTTGGTGTCGGGGCTTCCGGTATTGCCGGAGTTGGTTTTAACACACAGCCAAGCGAATTCCTCCTTCAAGGCCTGGATAGATCGCAATTCTTGTTAAAGTGTGCTAAAATTCGTCGGACTGACTTACCGCTTGGTACCTAGGGTGGCTCAACGCATAAACGATGGGGTTGTACACGGATGATGTTTTAGCCAAAATGACAGGCAGCGAGGACAGGTACGGTGTAATGATGGCTTGGTTGCCAAATATTCCAATGAAGGACACGATTGTGAACGGAGACCAGGCCCATAGCCTATAAGAAAAATAAAGCGATATTGTAACCCCCAAAGGCGCGAAAAATTAACTGCAATGCGCTTACCATAAGCAGACGTTGATCATGGCGATCTAGGAATGCAAAGAATATAGAAAAGTAGAAATAATTTTTATTAAAAATATAGCATTTTTGTAAATTGAGTAGCAAATATTACCTTTGCGATACGGAACTCCGCTGAGGTATCTTCGGCACTTGCAGTGGATCTTAAACTGGCGACGTTCATCTTCGCGGCTTGCTGACGGAGAGTTTCCTCGTGCTCGAAAACGGCTGTAAAGAAAGCAAAAGGTAGAATTAAACAAAAGCGCGCGAAATTCAAATGTAAACACAGTAAATTTGGTTAACGCCAACCTCGGACGATGAATGTGTAGCAGAAGATGATAACAATGAGTGGTATCACGTAGGCCCACACACACGCTCCGACAATATAACTCATCGAGACCATGTCGCGGGAGAAATAGTCGAAGGAGCACCTAGAATGCCAGGATCCAATGAATATCAGGAAGCGTAAGAGCACAAGCTGGCAACGTACGTATTCAGGATTCCATCCAGAGCGAAGTTTCCGAATCCAAAGAAAGGTGAAGTGCCCCAGAAGAGCGAAACAATCCAAACTTGCGCCAACCACTGAGTGACTTTCTTGTAAGTCAAGGGTTGAGCAGACAAACCTTTGACGATCACGTTGTAACGATCAATCGACATGTACATCAGAGTTTGCATCTACAGTGGCACAGAAATTGTATTGGGATTTTGTTAAATTTGTTTGTTGGTGAACTTTCTACTAATAATCATTGAATTGGCGACTAGTGTAGTCAACAATAGGCACAAGCCTACATTGCGAACGAAATAATAATAAAAAATAATATTAAAAAGTTCTGTACCTGTCCAAATCCAAAGACCAGACCGAACCATGCATGAATCTTGCAGGCAATGTCGCCCCACATCCACGTGCCGTCGTTCATGAAAATATTACCCAACATTTCCGGATACAAGCCAATAAAGATCATGAGGTCGCAGAAGGCCAAATTCATGAGCAGAGTGTTGGTTGGGCTGCGAAGATTTTTATGCTTGCCAAAGATGTGTAACACCAACACGTTACCCATGCAGGCGGCAATGCCTACCCAAAAATAAATTAACTGATTTGAAAATAAAATAATAAGAAGTAAACAAGACAAAATCATAAATTGAATTTTTTAGATAGATAAAATTTAAAATAAAATATTAAGTATAGCAATAGGCGAAGGCCTACGCTAGTTTTCAAAAGGGAAAAGAATCTGAAGTAAAACTAAATATGAGTGAAACTAAATATTTAGTAAAACTTAAAATTAACTAGACTGAAAATAAATAAATACAATTAAAAAGCCGAGTTTAGAATATATATATATTTAGAAACTTATTTCGTGTTATATATATATATATATATATATATAACACGAAATAAGTTTCTCGCTTGGAGCTAATTTTAGGTCTAGGAATGTGCTTTTTACCTAAGAAAAAATAGAGCATTCCCAGGAGATAATGGATTCTGGGGTCCGCAGGCGGGTACGAATCCCAATGCGAATGCAGAAGATGGTGCATATCCAAAGGAGCTACATCACGCACCGACAGGCCATCAGTTTTGATGAGAATGTTGTACCCAACTTGCTGATGAGCAGTTGACCCGGCCGCAACCCGAGCCAAAGCTATCGGATCCGTAGAGTTGAAACCGCCGGAAGACATTGTTAAGCTTTTGAAGGAAATAAAAATACATAATAATTCAGCGATTAGCTTTTCAGGAAGAAAGATGAAGTTAACAAAAGGGTAAAAGACGAGTCTTACCTCTATTAATCGGTATCGACTGTCCAGAAAACGAATGAAGCGAGAGTAGCAAAAATGCCCTGTCTCGCAACTTCCTATCTAGCAGCGAAAACAGCAATTGCCCTGGAGTGCACCGATGTCAACCGCCAGTATATATACACACTGAAGAACTGGCGGTAAACCTAAGTCAATTAGAGTGGTTGCTTTAATGCAATTGGCATATAATAGCATTAGAAGAAACAAAAACATACCTCCTTCCCCCCTTGACTATTGCTGAAGCCTTACAATGGCACGAATCTACCCGACGTGTGCTTTGGAATCGTTTGCATTTCTTCGTAAGTCCCTTTGTAAATGTCACTTAAATGTCAAGCTGAATTTTTAAGGGTGCAGAATTTTTTTTTACCTTCGCGAAGGAATTTCTTGGTCTCTTAATGAAACCTCATTCAGGACCCAGGCTCTTATCACAGCTACAATTACGGATTAACATTGCGTGTAGCACGTGATGAGTATCCCCCATCCTGAAAATCGCCTCTACTCCAGAAGAGAGAAAAGCAGCATTTGCATGCCCTTCTGTTCCGTTTCCAAAGACCTTCTGCTAGGCAGAGAGGGAGAGACGGAGACAAGAGAGAGAGAGAGAAAGAGAGAAACAGGCTTGGAGCTTGATTTTATAATCCGAAAACGCGTAGCCCAGGTAAAAATGAGCCCTAGGCAGTTTTAACATTCAGGAGTTACCGTGCCAAAGAAAAGCCGAAGGGAACCTAAGAGCCAAACTACCGCCTCCAGACTCGTACCATGGCGAAGGCGAAGGCCACAAGGAACGTATACTGTGCAGGTACAGCGAACCATGGGCGAGAAGTCTTCAGGAGTTGGCGCTGGATGATGAGAAACTTGTTACAAGGCTGGCAAGTCTTTTGGAAGCCCGTCCCTTCTGCAACCACCAGCAGCAACTTCAGTCAGAAGGAGAGAATTCTCACAGTGGGAACGACAGCTTCCAGACCATCCTGATCCCTCAACTTGAAAAGAAACCCGGTTTTTACACATCCTATTCCACCTGTTGACAGTGAAATTTGTTCTACTGTGCGGCTTGGCTAACCCCCGCTCGGATTAGAGTATTGTTTGGATATGGGAGTCTTGAGTTGAGCTTGGATGCTCGTTTAACCCAATCGGAAGTTGTCAAGTGGCGTGTCTGATAAAGAATGATGCTGCGGTCATCGGAGTTCGTTGTGTTACGCACCGTGATGGCAGTGGTGGTCAAGTGGAAAAGCCAGGCTGCTGCCAGCCGAAGCTAAAAGCCGCCATGATGGTGCCTCTCTCGGGTCTCTATTAATGCTTTGCCAATCGGTTACCATACTAGCTCACACGATGCGCTGGGCTTTGGAATAATTACCTATCGTGATTTTTCTTCAAGGCAAAGGCACCGAGCCAAAAGTGAAATTACTTGTCCTGAAAAAATCGGATTCCATGGTGAAGGAACTTGTGGATTGTTTGACCTTCCGTAGACCTTTGTAATATGGAAGTAATGGATTTTTCTGTAACTGCAAAGTAGAGTAGACCTCAAGTGCAGCAATTGAAGATAACATCAGTAACAGTCTTGTGCGAGTGTCTTATCTGTGATACAAAAAAAGAAAAGAAGAAATTCTGCTGCCTGTTTTCATCTGTTCTACCATCCTGGTTTCAATTGTGTATTGAGTGTACTGCTGAGGGTTTTCGTTGTGAAGTGCCTTTTGCGCTCGCTTCTAGCGTGCCAGTTGCGAAAGCCATGGGAGCCAATCAGGCTCGGTATTCAGAACCCGAAAGTAAGAACATTAACAACCATTACAGCGACGTTGGAGAATAAGAAAAAAAATAATTCTTATATGCTACTTTTTTTCTCCTCTTCGGTACAGGATTTCTTACCCACGATTCTTCGGATGTGAGTTTAAGCACAGGGACAGCCTGCAGCATAGGAATACCAGGTGAGTCGGAGCAGCTCTTCCTTTTCCACCTCTTTTTCTCTTTGCTCTCCCTGTGTGTTGCCTTCTTATCCTCTCTCTTGCAAACTCCTTCGCCTTCACCTCCCCAAGTCTCAACCCCTACAGCTCACCTTTTTAGACATATTTTTCTCAATCCCACCTTAGCTCATCCCGCGGAAGGCCGAAAGGTCCATTTGCATGAAAGGCTCCGATCCAAATGTTGCGCCTGACCTCAACCTTTTTCAGCCACTTAAAGTCTATTAAACGTAATAGTAAGTGTCTCTCGAGTCCAAATCTATTGACTCATTTTCTTGTCGAGTCTTTTCGGGCCAAGCTTCTTCAGTAAGTTAAGCTCACCGCGCTGGGGCTGGCATACACTCAGCGCCATAGCGCAACAAAGAAACGTGAATCGCGCTCTGGCGTTGTAATAAACAGTGTCATTTGCATCCATATTTAGCAGCAGCAGGGTATGGGCCATATAACAGCCATTTTCCTCCCTTCTTCCACGTATGTACATATAGTTTCGTGGTATCAAAGCGTTCCAGGCTTATTTTAAAAAAGCACATGTTTATATTCCGCCTTCTTGTTCCATTACCTGGAGACGAAGGGTGTCCGTTTACAGAGACGAGGCGAGACAAGGCGAAAAAAATTACATGAGGAGGTGGTAAAAGGAAAGAAATGGTTAAGCTGGGACGAGAGGGGGGCCAGTGGGAGGTGGAGAGGGGGCACACACGATAGATGAAGGTTTGCCGAAGAAGTATTCCTCCTTGACATCTTCCTGTTGCTGTTGTGCTCGTCTTGTTGCCTGCTTCCCCTCCCTCGTTCTTGCTATTCTTGCAAGGCAAAGCGGACGTGGGTCAATGCCTTTCTTAGCACTTTCCAATAGACCTTTTGCTTTACACAACTTCTTACAGCCTCGTTTCCTGGGCACCACTTTTTAGAACGGACTTGGAATCCGAGTGCCACGGAGCGATGCTTGCTCAGTTCATTTGATTGAATCGTCTCAATATTAATACTAACGCTGTCAGTTTTCTTCATTGGTACGGACAGAAATTGTAATCGAATGCTCATTTCGCCAAAATGAGTTCATAAATAGTACAGAAAGCGCTGTAATTGTTACATAACTTGTAAGAGTCGAGAATTGTTTTCTTCTTCTTCTTGGACTTGGTACGTTTATGTGTATGTAAATATTTGAGAAAAAAACACATGTCTGTATTGTAGGTTGTTTTTGTAGTCGAATGAGAAACTCATCGAATGCTCGTCTCGCAAAGCTAAGCTTATAACTGTCGTCGCATAACCTACAAAGAATCCAGAATTGATTTTTTGTCTTCTTGGGCTTTGTGTGTTTATCTTAATGTAGTTATTTGAGAAAAAAAAGGCCAGTCATATAGGACATTTTTCGCGAAAAGAAAAGCTTCTAGTTTAAGAACCTTCCAGACGTTAGGGATTTTTCACAATCTAACCAGTAATCGAGCATCGAGTTACCGCTGTCTTACAGTTCTGTGGCAAGCTTTTTTCTCAAGTAGAAGGGTTAGATGTTAGGGGATTTGGCAAGCTTTCTAAGCTATTGGCGGCTTTTGTCCTTAACCCAGCCTCTTGTTGGTGAGGTTTTCGAAAAAAAAAGTTGGACACCACTGCTCTAATTAGAACAAGCGTCAGCTCACGACAAACTAACTTGCACTTTTGGCGTGTTCCAGTCACAGCAAACTAGTTTTTTCCCCTACGATTCCAATTATTGTGCGCATGAAATTACTCATCTGGTTGGGGACAATGTAAGCGAAAAGTTCTTCAATGTAGCCAAGCCGATGGTAACTAGTGATCCGAGCTAACAGGTTTTGTTTAATGAAAGCAATCAATTGAAACGAAAAAGATTTCGTACAACTTTCAGCTGAATCGTTTCGGTGGTAGTTTAACCTAAGGCTTTCCCTTGTCTCTTGTGTTGTGTCTACCTAAACTCTGCATTCCGTCCGAGTTATAATCCGTTGTTATGGGCGATGGCCTTGACCATACTTGCCCAAGTTCATAAGCGCGGCCATCTTTCTGCTCCCCGCGCCATGGTAATTTTGTGGGGTTCACGATCGTTTTTACTCAGGCCCATCACCTCGGTGGTGCTGGCTGTGTTGTAACGTTGAACGTACTACCCTAATTATACTAGGGCGTTTTTTGAGATTCTCCTAAAGCTGTGAGAGTTTGGGATTAATTCCAAATGCAAGAAACGCTCACGTATACAGACATAGACATTCATGGCATTGGCCCCTTGGAAACTGGCATTCAGATCGCTGCATGAGGTCTTTTGCTAGCAGCAATACCAAGTTTTACAAGCTATATAATATGTCCCTGTATAATGCTCTATACCCCACTATTCCAACATTCCTTTTTCTTATTACCTTGTCTGTAGCTAACGCGCATAGCTCACAAACGTCGAGGGCAAATCCGGGTAAAACCTTACTTTCCTGTACAAGACAAGGCCACCACAATGTATAAGAGAAACGAGTTCTTTTTGGGCCTCATACGACGTCATGTCTGTCGATAGTGATAACATCGGACAGCTCATTGATGATTAAGCATGACAGCCCACTGACCACAGTTGCTGAACGTGCATTTTCGGCAACAATCACGGGAGGCCAACTTCCAAACCGTGAAAATAGCCCAGGGCTAAAAGCCGCAGAAAAATAGGATGTTGAAGAGCACTTTGCTCCAAAGTGGGTTCTCCAACACTTACTCACCGACAGCTCTCTTGCTTTCCGTGGTAGTTACTCTGGAGGAGTAAGGCGATCTTGTCAGCTGTCAAATGAAGTAAGCTAGACAAAATGGAAAGCTAACTTGTGTAGTTTCAAAAATACATCAAATACCGGATCAGCGTTCCCTTCTATAACTGCCGTACTTGTTGTAACTGTTAAAACCTTCGAGTTTGCCCTTTTGGGGAGTTGGATGAGCTGTTACCAAAGTTGTATGCTGCAACTCCGTCGAAGGGCAAAACATGGAAGGACACGAATAGTCCTCTAAACGTGACGTCGATCGATGCCAATTGACATCCTTTAACTTTCGAGGGAAAAAAAAATATATTCTTAAGTGCTCGCTCATTGGCATATTAGAATGAAGCCGATAAATGACATCAAGGACAAAGAGAGCCCACAAACTGGTGCAAAGAGGCTTTTAAGAGTTTCAGAATAACTCCTGTATGAAAAAAGTCGAAGAAGAGCATTTGATTCGTTTTTGGAAAGTCATGCAACTGTGAAGATTCCCTGCTGGTACTTGCCTAAAAATTCGCGAGTGGGATCTCCCCAAAAGTTTCAAGGTGACGAACCAAAGTTACCCCAAAGTGAGTCTCGGGGATTGCGATCTATTTCCGAGCCACATTGTTCAGAATGGTTTAGATTTTCGAAACCGGAGTGGAAATAAAGCATTGTTCCGAATGGGAGGAACAGACGCAGGACCAGGCCGTGACCATTGGTCCAACAGGGAAAGTGCCATGCTGTGGCTTGAACGCAAAAGGGACCGACCCAAAAAGCCAAGGTGGGCAAGGGCTGAGCACACCTGCGCAGGTAAAGCTAAGACGCAGAAAAAGAGAGAGAGAGGAGGAAATGTAGAGAGAACCTTTGCCATGGCGGAGACAACACGCCCCACGGAGACAGTATTGTAGTAATTCCGTTCCAGCGACACCAACGCAGAGAAAAAAAAAGGCATTCCCAATCTTTTCCATCTCCATGGTAGACGTAATTCCGGATACGGCACGACATTCTTTAGTTTGGGGTGAAAACTTCCCTGAAAAGTACGTGAGTGAATTCAGTCCGTGCGTAAGTTTAGACCGCAACAGTGCCACTTACCAGTAATAACTATAGTTTCGCACAAAAACAAAGCGGTGCGTCGCTATGTTGCAGTGTTACACGCCGCTATTCTTCCGCCGACCCAAGATTGCGCGAACCACGTGGAACCCCAAAACGCAGGGTACGATTAGCTCACAGCTTCAGCGTGGAATGTACTATTAATTCAAAACAAATGGAAATACCATAATGACTTGCCATTTGTCAAAGGCTGATTAGTTTTTTTAAAAATGTTAGTTAGTTCGTTAGTTTTAAGGCAGCCAGTGTCGCTGTAGCGACACATTATCGCCTTTGGCATTCTTTTTCTTCAACATCTCGTTATTTTCATCCTTTGTGATTTTTACTTTTATCAAAGGCTGAATATTTTTTTTATGCGTTATCGAAGGCTGATTAGTTTTAAGTAATTTTCTTAGTGCTGCTTCACAGAGCCATTGTGTTGAGTCAGTCTGCACTGAGAAGAACAGTTTGCATAACGAGTTGGGCTTACATGGACGTACAAGTACATGTCTGTACTGTACAGTATTGTAAAGGGTGATGACTATTGGCATAGTGAGTGGCAACTTTTTTATATATCTGTGAGGGTTTCTTTCACAGTTCTTCTTCAAAGCTCGAAAAATTATCTTTGGAATATGTAATACCTGATTTGGTATGCATCGTGACTTGCCAAGTCGTGCCATTCGGGACTGGAAGTGTTGTTTCTGTTTCTTACTGAATCTATGAAAAGGCTCGGTGCCTTGTATCTGCGCTCTGGTTCTCCCTCTACAATTGCGAGCAGGGATCACTATTCAGACTTGGTTGGGCGGATTCCTTCACGCAACATTCGAAAAATTTTTACCACGCCGTCTAACCCCAAATATTTGGGACCCTTGTCAATGGAAAGCAGGAATGTCTGGAATGTTCTGTTCACTCTAGGATCCCGAAGGTTCTACTTCAATAAAAAAAGGTCGTTCGCATGTTGCAAAGTCTGCATCCCCTTCCATCCTAAAAGTTACATCTTTGATGAAATAGACAGGCTTCTGCTTCTTCCAGGTATTCATTCTTACCTGTTCTGGTTGAGAATGTCAACAATGTGCCTCGTTCGCCTCCTGACCCCCTGCCGGCCCAAAACGTATACCTTCGAGTTCATCTGCATCAATTAGCGATGGCCCCAACCCCAAGTTTTCTCACAGTTTTCTTTTACATTTTTTTCTAGTTTTCCTCGCTCTGTAACTTTAGCGTTCTTAAAGGATACGAGTCGGTAGGGTGCTCGTTTGCATACCCCCCCCCCTTAAAAAGAAGTCCCGAGGGACCTCCACAGCATTCAATTGCTCTCCCACTCGTGTATACAACCTAACCAACCTGTGTTCCATTGTTCGTTTATCTATAACTTGTTCTTGGGTTGCCCGGAAGGGAAATTCAAACATTCCTCTGACTCGTCGATTCGATGCTTATACACTGGTAAGTTGGAGAACCCAACCCACTTTTAACTTCTCTGTAACCATGCGTGGCCATCCAGGGTCCGGACGCAACAGGTATCGTCCATACCCATCCATATCCACTTGTATCCTCACGCACTAGGTATCCTCACGCATGAAGCTCCCAAAAGTCGAGATTCGCTGCGCTGTAGAAGGAACGAGTCGGGTTGTAGCCTACTCGAAGCAAGTTGGCCCGCTGGCCTGTCACCTCGGCTGCCTCGCGTTCCTTCGAGCTTTTCGCTGGACTATACGTTTCTCTGCGTTGGGGCTTATGTACTGTACTTACGTAACCACGGCTGGCCTTGCTGCCGGGAAAGACCCAAAGTGGCTCTGCGCAACTGTCCTGATGCATCCCTAGAGCAGCTAAATGCATAAGCATAGAGCCTACACGACCCGCAACCAAGACATGTGTATCGTAATCTGCTAAACCCCCTACTGTGCGCTCATGTCTAGCAAGTGGGAGACCTGAAGCTAGCTAGCCAGAGAAAGGTGCGACCTCAAGTTGGAAGAACAGAGTTCTTCTGCTAAACGTCCCATGTTCCGCCATGTTCAACAACGAAAGTTTCCATGGAGTTTCAGGCTTTCCAAGGTTTAAGCTAGAAACGTGCTTTTTTTCGTTCCTGTTGACATATTTAGGGCTCCTGAACATAAGATGACCCTATGCTAAGTTCACGGCACTGGGCAACAATGATAGTTTCCATCGGAAAGCTTTGCTGTGGTCCAAGGAATACTCGCGAGAGATGGCGTGAGATACCGCTCAAGTAAGTGCCGTAAAGTTAGCATACGGTACCTACCGTATGCTTGGGTCTCTACCCCATCAAGTACTTTTTAAAGGTCTGTTTTTTTTTCACTGACGGTTTCCATATTGTGGGGAAATGCTTTTGGTCGCGTTTTTTTATTCGCGGTCGAGAGAATTTGTCTAGTGAGAACATTTTGAATTTTCTTCTATTCCTGAGAATACTGTTCCTGCAACGACTGTTTTTCGAAGTTGAGAAACATTCATTTAGCGAAGTTTGCATCAAAGAACTGCTGTGAGAGCAAAACCTAAAAACAATGAGGGCGAACTTGGGAGAGAAAAGCGGTGGCCAGCTGCTTTAACATAGGAAGGTAATGACGTTTTCACCATCCCAGAAATCCCCAGAAATATCTGTTCAGGTCTCATACAGCATAGAAGGATAACGTTTTGAACAATGGTAATGCAAAATGTGAGCTAAGGATTAATACTAGCTGATGAAGTTTGTGCCTTTTTTACCCGCAAATGGAACGGTAAGAAGTCGGGTTTTCAGGAGGAAAATCACGAAGAAATTGTTGAAGTTCAGTATGACTTTTATGGGTGGGGAAGACAGTTACGTTTCCCGTTATGAACAGCCTATCTAAACAAAATATGTCTGTCATATTTCTTTCTTCAAAACCTTAGAACCCATTATATTCCAATACCCCTACCATCCCGTATTCACGGTACCCATGTTAGCGTCATTTTTTCAGAACGCATCCTCGCGAATAAGGAGATTTAACAATAATTCAGTTGCTGTACGTTTCCTGAACATTACATTACTTAAACGTTTTACGCACTCATACTCCCTTGATCTATGATTCCTTCTGGTTTGTTTCCAGGGTTGTGATCTGTAGACCGGGTCTCGTCTCGAGTCCGGTCTCGAGGACCCTAAAGTCTCAGTCTCGTGTCGAAAAAAATATTCAGATCTCGGTCTCGGTCTCAAAGATTTTACCCTTGATCTCAGTCTTGAAGAGTTCAGTCTCGAAACCATAAGTGAGGATGAGGAAGCGAAACTGTCGAAACTGTCGCATGAGTTAAGAATACGTAAGATAGTTTACGATACTTTAAGCGATTTAATTCCTAACTATAACACCAGCTTATCACTTCTTACTTTCTATCTTTCTCCATCACAGTTCATATGCCAACGTTATATAAGAAAGCTGGACTTCAGCTTTTTTTCAAAGAATATAATAAGAGCAATTGCAACAATGACCTAAAATCTGTTTCTATCTCAATAAATTAGCGGAAAATTGTTATTGGAGCGTTATTTAAGAAAATCAAAAGGTTCCTAATAGCAAGAAGTTCTCGTTCACTAATGCACATATATCCGCTAAAATCGAAGAATAAATTTCTTGAAATTTATCATTACCTCGAAAATAGACAACAAACTAGCGCCGAGCAAAATCCCATTTGTATTTGAATTCGTATATAAAGTGTGTTTCTTAGCGAAATCCCATTAGTCTTTGAATCTGCATATATAATGTATTTCTGGGCGAAATTCCATTTGACTATGAACTCACATATAAAATGTGCTTCTTAGATAAATGTATTAATTGTTCCAGCAAAAGTAACAGCACATATATGAAGACTTAGTCTCGAGACTGGTCTTCGTCTCGAGACCGGTCTCGAGACCAAATCAATTTTGATGGTCTCGGTCTCGATATCTCCTGTACGGTCTCGATCTTGTCTTGGTCTCGAGAAGGTCGGTCTCGACAACAACCCTGTTTGTTTCCTATTTTATATTACGTACCTAGAATCATTCTAGACACGTAATATAATATGGCAATCAACTCACTCCCCCTTTCTTTTGTCCTACAGTGACGATTCCCCTTGAGACCGTATACGTATTCATGTATAATGGAGGAAGACGGGCAAGGGGCGTTACCCTACGCCTTAGAAATAAAGAAAAAAAAAGTTTATGCTTTTCAAATTGCTTGAGGTCGCAACCAACAGCCTTCCTTCCCTCGTTGATACATATTTGTGTAAAAGATAATGTGTCTAAATTGCCTCTGTCTTGAAACAAAGCTTATAATCTACGTTCTGTTTTCCACAGAAATACCGGACGGAGATGCCGATGTGTCTGAAGTCAGTTCAACAGCGCCTCCCTCTGCCATGCTGGATAACAGTCGATTGCCGCTGAGTCGCGAAATGCCGCCACCTCCGCCTCCGCCGAACTACAACGCCGAAAATTCTTCATCCTCTTCACCATCTCCGTATTTGCTCAACAACGGCCCACCTTCCCGTAAGCCTGGGACAAACCCGCCTCCTCACGGTCGCAATTCGCCTCACGACCTAGGCTACCACACGCTAATTACTCGAGCAGTTGAACCACATGCTCATCATCCGCGACTGTCGCCAGCCAGTCGGCCGTGGACATGTAGCTCGCCTGCCAACCCCGGAGCACCGCAGCGTCCGGCGACGTCTTCGCCGTCTTACATACTCATGTCCTCCAAACCGCCCCCGGAAATCACCGTCCGTAAAACACCCCCTGCGCCGCCTACCTTAATGGAAGGTAGCACTGAAGTGCTATTGTCTGGGAAGGGCAAACGGTGGGCCAAAAATACACCTTTTGCTCGCCTACCTGACGATTTGGTCATCAAAATTCTCGCCTTTCTACCTTCGCAGCAATTAGCTGCTAGTGCTCGCGTTTGCCGGAGGTTTTACAGCTTAGTGTGGGAACCGCCTCTCTGGACCAGCATCAATTTAACAGGCGACAATCTACCTGTGGATAAAGCGCTTAAGGTAACACATCTAATGAGACTTTCTCTGTCCCATCTATTATTTCTACATTCCCTACACATTTCGTAATTCCTTCTTACCCTTCTTCGCTGGCTTAACTTAGCAAATTACTAGGAGAAGTGTTAATGATATGGACGAGAAAGATTTTTCTATGGCTGGGTTAGTCAAAAGAAAGAAAAAAATATTTTTCTTTGTGGGATGAGGTGGGGGGCTGACGAGCGGGAGACAGCAAAAAAAAAAGATGCAATCCAAAGCGGAAAGGGGTGGGGGGAGAGCGAGGTAGCGTGTTGATAATTACCAACAGAAAAGGGAGGTGGAACCGAATTTGGGGTAGCAATTATCCGCCCCAAAATCGTTCTTGGGGTTGCCGTTTCTGAAGTCTCTGATTATTTTCCTGCAGAGTATCACGCGCTGTCTGTGTCGTGCTTCGCCGCCTTTTTGTCCTGGTGTCGAACGCGTTTTGCTCAACGGCTGCACACGGCTTACGGATCGAGGCTTGCAAGTGTTGGCGCGACGATGTCCAGATTTGCGACATTTGGAACTGCGAGCCTGTGCCCAAGTGACCAATACCGGTGTTTTGGATATGGTGTCCAAATGTGTGTCTTTAGTTCACTTGGACGTGACAGGCTGCAGTCAAGTAACGTGTATTGACGTAGCACCCCCGCCGCCCAGACCCAACGATAACATGAGTGCCATCTTGGGGATGAGTTCGTGTTCTTCCATGGCGTGTCCCCGTCCGCAACTCTTCCTTCAGCTGCAGTACTTGGATTTGACAGACTGCGTAGGCTTGACAGACGCTGGCCTCCAGGTTGTGGTTCGGAACTGCCCGCACTTGGCGTGTCTGTATCTCCGAAGATGTGTCAACGTAACGGGTAAGTTGATTATCAGTCTCTCGTACTCCTGCGACGATAAGAAGAACATAAACTTCTCGCCAATTGTATGACACTGGTGTAGAGCCCGGTAGTCAATGTCTTACTTGTCTGAGATATCCAGCCTAATGTATAACGTCCTTCTTCCTGGTTTTCTTTACAGACACTGGCGTCAAGCACGTTTCCAGTTACTGTCCTTCACTGAAGGAGTTGTCGTTATCTGACTGCGTGCAAGTGACAGACTTTGGCATGTATGAATTGGCACGTCTGGGTTCTAACCTTCGGTACCTGTCAGTGGCCAAATGCGATCAGGTGTCAGATGCTGGTATTAAGCAAATTGGCAGACACTGTTACAAGCTGCGATATCTCAACTTGCGAGGCTGCGAAGCCGTGTCGGACGACGCGTTGCAAGTGTTGGCCCGATCCTGTTCACGGCTCCGAGCGTTGGACATTGGCAAGTGCGACATCACAGATACCGGCTTAGGGCTGTTGGCGCAAAACTGCCCCAATTTGAAAAAACTCAGCGTGAAATCTTGCGAACTGGTAACTGACGAAGGAATCCGCTCTATCGCTTACTATTGTCGGGGTCTCCAGCAGTTAAATATTCAAGACTGCGTGGTCACCATTGAAGGTTACCGAGCAGTGAAAAAGTTTTGTAAACGATGCATCATCGAGCATACCAACCCTGGATTTTTCTGAGCGCCTGTGAATAAAGACAAATGGAATTTGTTTTGAAAAGAATGTAGCTACGGAAAGGAGAAAAAAAGTATCTATTGTAAAGCTAAAATCGCAACAAAAAGCACAGTGTACAAAACAGTGTAACATAACCCTTCACTTTCATGTACTGTTACTATGTATAGCATCCTATAATAAAACTGTGTGCTATATGCTTAAAACTGGATGATGCAGGTGGAAATGAAGCCTTAGAATCAAATTGCTGCGCCCAGGACAAGTGTCCTAAGGTTACGCCTTGTTTTCGGAAAGACTTGAAGACACGGGACAATTTGAAACAAAAGTTTTCAATTTTTCACTCATGCTACACACTTTAAGTATAGTGCGAAAGTTATTCGTTATATTATGGGGTGCTCTGGCGATCAGGCAAACTACTATATCATAGGAAAAAAATAAAAATAGGAATGAAAAATTGTTGAAACCAATGCCCCTCTCTTTTTGCCCAGTTTATCCTAGCGGACGGACAGATTAGACATAAGACTTTCTCGGAAGGAAACCAGTCAATCACATCTTTATTATTATTACATGATTTGTCTAAACTGTATTATAAAGTTTTAGCAATATTTAGTCGTAGAGTATAAGACACATTAATTTCTTAAATTGATTTTGGATATTAACGAATTTATAATTCTTATACGACGTACACTACATACAAATTATCCGGAGAGATACAGAGGAATGCTCAGTGGTTAAGAAAATTTGTTTGAATAACGTTCGTGTCAATAGTATCGCGATTGTCTTTGCAGAAGGCTTTTTGTCCAATGCGTAGTGCCTCATGTACGAACTGGTGGCTAAGTTTTTAATGTCTTGTTCTATAACCTAAACTGCACCGCGAAGCTTTTTTTAATAAGTTGGGATATTTGCAATAAACATAATAAAGAAAACAACCGATTCCCGTTTTATAAGGAAACCATAAAAATCGGACCCACATTACGTTCTGACATAATCTTTGTTCTTTCTGATTGATTTGTTTTGACGTACATGCTCCTTTTTCTAAGACGTTGATGTTTTACAACTCCTAGGTATCGATAGTTAACTCGTTATAGTTCGTCCAAATTGCCCTAGCTCCAAATTGTCCTTTGTCTCCTCCATCGCATTGCGCCAATTTGTTACTTCACTTTGCGGTGCAACATGTTTTTTAAGACAATTGCACAAGAACTTTTCTAATTCCGGTTACGATTGTAAGTCTTCCTAATCTAGTAACTTTAAGAGGGACCACGGAAACCCGACAATGGTCCAGGCAGTTGACTGCAGCATTGAGCTTATTACGTTCCGTTGTATATAAAGTGAATAGGCGCGAGCTAAAAATTCGTCAGTTGGTAGCCAAGTTTTGGAACCAAACACAACTTGGTTAACCTTAACCCCGCTTCACAGTTAAGTTGGTCTAACCCAAAGCCCAAACGGGAAGCCAAGTTAAACCAGCTTGCTCTCAACTTTTCAGTCTTCTGAACCTGTGGCCTATCCCCCCTCACTTTCTACAACCCAAGACGATAATAATCCGCAATCATGCTTAATTATAGCGAACCTCGCTACGAGGCGCAAGTGGCTCGTTACGGCGATTTCGCTCCTGGTGTCAGTGTCCGCGACCTGGCGCCCGAAAATGTTCGCTACATGGTCCACCTTCACTGGGAAAAGTTTCCTCCACCTGATCCTCGCGTCCACATCGCGTTAGGAGCCCTGTATTTAATTATGGGTAAGCGTAGTGGTCGTGTATCCCGCTTTGCATAAGCAAATAGCTCTATAACTTGTGTTTCATCGTTAACTCTCGGGGCCTTTTCGTGGTTGGTCTTTTGACAGGTGTAATGTCTGCAACGGGCAACGTGCTGGTGCTCTACATATTTGGCAAGTACAAGAGCTTGAGAAGTCCGACTAACGTCCTCGTCATGAACTTGGCCTTCTGCGATCTGGGACTGTTTTGTGGACTCTATCCCGAGTTACTGGGCAATATTTTTCTAAACGGTGGGCCTTGGATGTGGGGAGATGTCGCATGCAAGATCCATGCCTGGTGCGGTTTAGCATTCGGTTTTGGACAAGTAAACACCGACAAAATTTATTACAAAAAATAAAAGTAAAAGAAATAGAAGGAAGAATTAACTCCTATTTTTTTGTGCGCTTCAGATGCAAACGCTTATGTTCGTCTCCCTGGATCGGTATTATGTTATCGTCAAAGGGTTGAAAGCCGCACCATTGACCTACTGGAAAGTTTCGGTCTGGTTAGCCATGGTTTGGATTGTTTCTATATTCTGGGCCACTTCGCCCTTCTTTGGTTTTGGCAATCTTTCCGTCGATGGACTGCTCAACACGTAAGTAGAAAAAAGCGAAAAGAAAAAAATGGGGAAAAAGAAATCAATCTCCCAAATCAGGATAAGTCGCTAAAGTAAATTTTCCAGGTGTTCTTACGACTACTACACGAGAGATCTTCCAACCCTGTGGTACATTGTTGGCTCCTGCGTCCATGCTTACGTCCTGCCACTGGCTGTCATAACTTTCTGTTACGCTTATATCGTACAAGCAGTGTTTCATCATGAACGCCAGCTCCGGGAACAGGCCGCCAAGATGAATGTGGCTTCTCTACGCTCTTCTGGGGGCAAACCGGACGAGATGTCTGCCGAATTCCGCATTGCCAAGGTGAATGAAGACAAGAGGACATGACCGAACCTAGTGTTGGGTTTTAGTTGCTTATTACGAAATGATAAAACTTACACGTTTTTTGCGTCCTAGATTGCATTGATCAACGTTTGCCTCTGGCTCTGGGCTTGGACTCCGTTTACGGTCATCTCGTTTGTAGGGGTCTTACACGATGACCAATCCATCATCAACCCTTACGTGTCTTCCTTGCCGGTCCTGTTGGCCAAAACGTCTGCAGTCTACAATCCGATAGGTATGCATTACTGATACAAATTATATATTCTTTTTTTTCCAGAAACAGAAAGAAAATTTCTAACAAATTCTTGTGACTTAACAGTTTACGGACTTTCGCACCCGAAATTCCAGCAGTGTTTGCGCGAGGAGTTTGGTTGGAATATTGGTCTTCCCAAGAAGAAGGATAACGACTGCAGGTCGGTGACTTCAGTGGAAACGGCTATGGCTTGAGGAAAGTGTTTGGGCCACGAACAAACAAATCGATAACGCCTCTTCACCGACTTTTCTCTTCGCATTTTCAAATGTATCGAGTACCTTGCCAGCGTGGAATGTTTTACCTGCTACTTTTCTACTGTAATATTCTGCGCCCACATTTTCGAAATATATTAAACACTTGTGTGCGTATAAAAACTTGACTTCTTCTTAAAACACTTAAACACAATTAATAACAGCAGCATTTTATTTAATATCGATATGTGCAGAACCCCCACACTATTCAGCATCCAAAAGTCGTTCCAATGACCAACGTAACGCAATACGTGAAAACAAATCCATGCATGCAACCAAAAAATAATCATAAAAAACTTTCGTTTTGACCGGAATGCGTTCGTGAGTGAAAAGTTGACTAGTATACATGAGCCTCTCAAGGCAGACTTGAAATGCTGACGGACAAGTTTTTCTTCTTTATCGTGTGCACCTCGGGAACCATGCAACACACTGCCACGGTGTCTCGTCCAGTTTTCCGTAACAAATTTCCAAATTTGCATAAATGGCCTCCAACCGAGGGACTCAAAATCGTGGAAATTAAGCAGAAACACAAAACAAGTTCCACGTACAACGAAATGGATTTTTAAAAAGGCTGAGAAGCTGAGGCGGAATCCATGTCGCCCAGCCAAGAATCTGGCGACGGAGGAAAATCGGGGTAATGGCCGACTGAACTGCAACTACTTCGGTCACTGCTATTCGAACTAATCACATCCGATACCGCGCCAGAATTGGACAATGGTAAAGACGTAAGAGGCGTAGGCGTGGATGCAGGCCCGGGAATTCCTTGAAGAAACAGTTGTAGATGGTTAGTTTGTTAACGACTTAGGGCACAGTGTACGCTCTTTCTTATGGGCGAATGACAAGGGGAGTTTTTTCGCTGATATCGAATACACCGTTCCATATTTCTGAAAAGTTTTAACAGTGAAATTTGGTTCCGTAATTCTAGTGATGAATGATGAAACCTTCTCGAGAGATGCCTTTAGTAATTGGCAGCGATTAGAAATTTTTCACTTCTTTTTATCGAAGAAGAAAACTAAGTTTTTTGCCAATTAGTTAGGTAATTATTTTTTGTGTCCACCAGTGATGACCCATGAAAACGGGAAAAAAATAACCGTACACATTTATTTTATTCTTCGAACTGTTTTGATGTAATATGAAAATAAAGCTACTGAACTGCAGAGAAACAAATCCCTCGCAATACTGCTATATCGCGAGATTTATTAGAAAAACTAAAATAGTAATAAGTAAGACAAACGAGTCAAATTTATTTTTTTAAATATTTTTTTATGGAATCGCGCGTCGCGATGCAATGGAACGTTTTCCAAAACTGATACTTAGCCAAGTAAAACTGAAATCTAATGGTTAGTTTTCAAGAGCGATCATTGAATAGTTTTCTGACTTTCTTAAACCTATCCGGCCAAACTAACCGTCGGATTTTAATCTTCTGTTAACTAAAAAATTAGTGAAAAAAAGCTCTAGTGCAACTTGAGACACTATTTCTGAAAACCCTTGCTGGTTAGGAATTACTAACTAATTCTTTTGAATAACTTTAACATCATGCGGTAGATATTACGATTTAAAACTTTATTGCTGAAAATTCGTGACGAAATACTGAGCAGTTTGGAAGAATTGGGATGAACCCTTCAACATGTGTTTCCCTTTTAGGAAGGATCGGTTCACCGAAGCTTTAAAGAGCTCGAGTTGGAACAGCAGAACATCTTCTTACCATTGCTGAAGAAAGGTTGGCCGTAGAATGGAATTCCGGCCATCGGTTGACTCAACAGCGGCAAAGAAACTTCCCCATCTCGGTCCATCATGCCTTGATTTGCCATTTGTCCTAAGCAAAACGGATTGGCTCCACCGCCCCCCAATTCACCTGCTTACGCACAGAACAGAGAGTACATTAGCCATGGTTTTATAATGTAATACCGCTAGTTAACATTTATGATAGCGTAAACAATGAGTGACACCAGCTTAAAACACATGATGCAGTTATGTCACAGTCTTTTGCAGGATGACACTAAGGCAATTTGCTGCTCGACCACTATCCATCAACCCCCATTGCCTCGATTAACCCCCTACCAACCCCTCAATGCAGTCATAGTCTCTCTTCTTGGGGCGCTGGAGGGTGGAAAAAGTATATCCCAAACACCGTCCTAATTCCGGAAAGCAACCCTATAAAGACTTCCACAGTTTGCTCCCCCTATCCTTCCAGTTGCTAAAGGAAGGGGCTCAGTATATAGAGTCTTGGAAAAGGGAAGAAAAGTATCGGGAGAGGAGAAAATCTTTTCCCCCTAGTTTTCGGGGGATCTCATTCACTAAAAGCCAAAGGAATATCCTTGATTGAAATGGTTCCCTCTATTGTTAAAGGTAGGAGTCGCCAAACCCTCTCTTTTACCCTCCCCCCTCTCTATACGACAATGGTGCAAAAGACAAGGGGTTTCTCCTTGGACCGAATGTTTTGGATAAAACAGGTGACCCTAAGGTATGAATTTTGTGTATCTGTGTGTGCATGCATTAAGGGTGGGGCTGAAACCATGAATATTTCATATCATTGACGCCCATTAAGGGAGAACCAGAGTGGCTAAAAGATCCGCCACCACTGGAATCGGGCAAAAAGGGGGAGGGCAAATACAGGGTTCTAGCTTTAACGTGATGATGTATGTAGTGTAGATTTAGGCAAAGAAGCGTGTTCGGGAACAGATGGTTAGCCTTCCCCACTTTTCGAGTCCATGTATGTCTATGCTTTCGCTTTTTATTCGACTCCGCGACTCAGCGCTATTAGAGCTCTTTGCTCGCCCTTTACCTAGGCTATGATCCGGTAGCTTAGAAAAGTCAATGGGTCTCCCCCTGTGTTGAATCTATAGGCGAGTCAACAACCAGTCTGGTCTTGTACAACCCCCCTTCGGTCGTTGTCAACCCAAATATTCCTATTACGAGGGTGACAACACCTGTCATAGATCCGTCAGACGTAAATGCCATTCAGTGTTAGCTAGCCTCAACAGTTAGAAGGAACCTGGTTAACAAACATACAAAGTACCACTACATATGGCACGCTTTTTGTTTACATCCAACAAAAGTGCCTTCCGGAGCTAATTTCTCGCTACATTGACCATACCAAACCACTGCAAGTATAAACAAGTCACTAGTTATTCACAAGAAGAAGTAGCAAAATAGCGCGAAGTAGGGTTTGAAAAGAAAATTTAGAGACCCTTACTCAAAAGCAAAAGAGATAAGGAACAATTTCGAACAGCAGAAGTCTGTAACTGTTCACGTTGTTTAACGATTAAACATAATTCGAAATTATATTTCATTACGTTAAAGGAGTTCTGACTATAACATGAGGTATTGTTTGCTTAAAAAATGTGACACGTAGAAGTAAACGATCGTTAAAACTAGGTGCTCGTCCCTTGTCCCAGTTGTCCTAGCTGCTGGACTACTGGGTATATGGTTAATTCTTCCAAAGAAGGTAGTCAAGCGACTTTAACACCATCACATGACTTTTTACAATTACGTTAGTAATTATAACTTAATAACAAAGCACACAAATATTATGGACATAAATTATTTCTTTTAATTGAAAATTCATTCACTGTTGTTATACGACAGACTAATTAAATTGTAGTAAAATGGACGGGGAATGAATACGGAACATAAATAATTCAGTGTTAAAACCACAGTTAAAACTGTCCTATTTATGTGAAAATAATCGCTACTTTCTTTACAAATCTTTTTATGTCCACCTCATATGCTCGTGGCTTTTCACGCCTCATGTAGAAATAACTGGTGGCTAAAATTTTACCGTACTGTTATCTAATTATGCTTAACTCAAAAAACTTTTTACGCAATATATCGATACATACAATTAAACTGAACCGAAAAAAACACAGACGCCTTTCTCGTAAGGAAAGCTGCACAATTATGTTTATATTAATTTTCTTACATAAACTTCGTTCTTTATATAATTTTATGTATGTATATATTATGTTGATTTTATTAAGGAATTCGTTTTTTCCGTTGCTAGATGTCTGTCGTTTATCTGTCACCATTTTTGTCCAAATTGCCCTCCGTTCATATTGCGCCATGTCTCTTCTATGAAGAAAAAATGCTACCTGAATATGGAAGTCCCATGGAGTCGTCTTTGCTAAGTTCTTCTGACATCTTGGGCGATCTCCCTCCATCTTTTCCGCGGAAATAATGGCCCCATCGCGTCCGTCCCGCGTCTTTCTTTAGCCTTTTTTCCTTGGCGCGTCTGACGAAAAAAAAGGCATCATAAAATATCTTTATGCGAAAAATGTTCTCTTTTATACAGAACTATAACAAAACGGAGAACTAGGGAGAAGGAACTTCTTTAACTTGTGCTAAGGGCAGATACGAGGAGTATTTTTTATAGGATGCCATTCTAGGGTATACACAGAAACTCATCTCGCAGAAAGAGACCCAATGATTTCTTCTCTGGGATGATTTCTTCCTCGAGATACTCTTGCGCCCTAGCATGGTCATAGTCATTGAAAGCAATTCGCTGGAAAGAGAAGCATGATATCTACAAGAGGATGAGGACAAAAGATGCTCCTTTCTTTTGTTACGGAGGATGCAACAAAAGTTTGAAAAAGGGAAGTCAAGATTTTCTTGATGGCAGACAAGTTCGATGGTTGCCAAGCAACCAGGAGCTTCTAAGGAGTCTTGCAAGCCCCGCCTTTACCCTGTTGTTCGGAAGAACTCCAAAATCCGGTCTAAACACAGAGTATACAGAGGGAGTGTGCCTGTATGAAGAAGCGTGAGCAGGTAAATTTTGAAAAGGAGGAGCTATTAGAAGCGAACAAATGCATGGAGTGGAACAAACTTCTGATTGGTTTTCAGTCACGTGGTCAATCGAAGTCCTTCAAGATTGTTATCGTTCTTGTAACACATCGATTATTAACAAAGTGAATTTTAATACTGATCCCATGAAACAATTACCGATTCGAAAAGCAGCGTTTGCTTACGATATACTACACATGGTTACATTCGAAGAGACGTTTTTCTAGTCATCTTTTGTTTATAAGTGGAATTTCACCTGTCAATATAAGGTATTATGATAAATATAAGTGAAGATATCGATACAAAAGCATAAGTATCGATGTCCGTTTGAACCTCACTCTTCAAGTTTCCCACTGTGAGAAAGTCGTTGGCCGAGCATTTATGTCCAACCCCCTGCTCTCAGGGGACTAGCCTGCGGCTTCGAAAAGTGGTCACAGAAGTTCCATAAGGGAGAGTCTCCATGTTCCCTCTGTATACTCTGTGGGTCTAAAGAGGCACGGGCCAACAACAACCATGGTTGCCATGGTACCTTCTTACAAGAAGCTGTTCTTGTCTTCTGGTTGGAGCTTTCTTAAAGCTTCCTTTCTCGGGTCTTCTCCCCAACTCCCCTGCCAATGGCTAACCCTGGAATGTTGTACGGAATCGTATCCCCTTCTGACTTGCATTTGGCTCTTTAAATCTTCTTACGCCAGCATAGGAACAATTTACAGAATATCTCGTAAGGAAATTACGTAAGCTCTTTCTTCGCGTTTAGAAGAGTTAATGATGAGTCTCTACGCTGTAAGCAAAATAACCTAAGTCCAATTGATACCACTGCGCGTAGAAGGTTCAGTAGGGAAGCAAGAATGAAAACTGGTTTACCTGTTCTGGAACCAGACTTGCACCACTCTCATATCCAAGCCGGTATCTTGACTTAACTGTTCCCTGACATGCCTGGCAGGTTTGGGACTAGCGTTGTAAGCGGATTTTAACGTCTCTAATTGCTTGGCAGTAATGGTGGTCCGGGGCCGTTTAGGCGGACAGTCTCCCTCTACGGACGAGAAATAGTTAGACACAAAAATTACGCATCCGAAGCTGTGTCCCAGGCGCTTGAAATATTTTAACGCTTAGTTATGAAGGTAAAGGGGGTTTCCAGGATGTATATATTACCTTTAGCTTTGGCAGTCTCGTAGTCTGGCTTGCAAACGAGCTTCTTATCTTCCATAAGGTAAAACTCATCACCAGTGTCAAGTTGCCGGCCGCAAATGAGGCAAGTGAAGCATTCGAGATGGTAAACATGCTGCTGAGCTCTTCTCACTACCTGCTGGGGAGCAATGCCGGTATCGCAGCCCGCACACTTGGTTCCAAACCGCCTGCACACACTGAGTGATGTTATACCATCAAATCCCTCATTTGGGGGGAAAAGAAAAAACGCAGCGCGAACTCACCTGAAGAAATGCTCTTTGCAGTAGACCATTCCGCCTCGAATGAAACATTTGTCGGCCATGTTCGCTCCACAGTCGGCACATTTGAGGCAATGGGCGTGCCAGGGCCTTTCCGAGACTTTCAATATGAACCGATCCAAGATTAAGCCTTCGCAACCGCAACACCGGGGAATAGTGGCTACCAGAACCAGAAAAAAAACAAGTTGAAAAGCAATCCCCTTTATTAAGGTATATCGATTAACTTGTACCATTGAACACACAACATTATCGTATTAGCCTGGTTTTTAGGTTGTCCTACCAGCCAGCAGGCTCCTGTATACTTTATAATAGTTGACGGAAAGTTTTGGAGTGTTTGCATACTCCCCTCCCCTCTGCTCTTGATACGACTAGTTAGCTACTAAAGAGATAGCGATATGCCGTACAAAGCATACACAGTACCAGAAGGGCGCCTATGAAGTGGTCAACAGCACTGTTGGAGACAGTGGTCTTCAATCTGAAACAAGCTTACGGTTAACATTGGAATGTACTCGTTAATTTAGGACTCATTAGAAAATTACCCAAACAAAGAGCTCGGTGTTAACTACACGACACAGCCGCAATTGGCGTCATATGCCGTGCTTTCGCGAATATTCTCTGTGATTCTTGCAGGGCTCTCACAATGGGAACTTTAATTCTTGCCTGGTGCTGTGTGATTAGTAATAATCGTTTGCTGGCACCACGACACTTTCGTGAACGTCCGACGCCATATTTTCACGAATAACCCGTGATCGAGGACAATGCGCCGAGCAAATTTCTATTGTTGCCCCGTGCCACGTGGCTAGCATAGGGTCGTTTTTTTTTTGTCGTTTTTATGAACGAGCTCTGTACAGTCTTCAAATGGACATTTGGTTCAACAAGTTTCCACTGGGACACAGAAGAGAAATACGTTTTTCGTCACTGAACACAGTATGGCCAGAACCACCTGTTCAGAACTGCAACACTTGCGAGGTTGCTATGAATCCGTACATGGAAATGATCAAGATTAGGGGAGGGCAGTATAGATTTGTGTCAACAAGCGAGAACACTAAAATACGGCGTGTCGAACTTGTGGGCTTTCCCGTGATATAATAGCTCGGGCCCTCGACGGTGCCGAATGACGTTCTTAATTCTACATAAGGTTTCCCCCCTACGGGAAACCGCAGACGGAAAAATAAAACAGAACTAGAACGACACGTGCGGAATTTTCTGGTTCCCAATATAACATTACATGTCTTTCCTCCCTGAGAGCAAACTGACAAAAAATACCAGGAGCAGAAAAGTAAGCCTTGAGAGCAGCAGTTAATGTTAGAATGACTCGGTACAAAATAATGTTCCCCGGACCTGGCTGCTATTAGAGGGGGATCTGCAGTGTATAAGGGAGCGCCACGAACAGAAAGGCCTCGTGTTGGCACGTGGCAAAGATCGACGGGGACGTAGGCCCGAGTGGTGTACCACGAGTATCACGTTTCTCTTTTGTATCCTGCCCTATAATAATATATCGTAGTAACACAAGTTCGCTTGTAACACGCGGGAATTGACGGGCAGTCCCAGTCCGCAGGCAAGTCCTACTGGTAAATGTTAGTTGCGAGGGAATCTGTCCATCATCTTGGTGGATGATAAGGGAGTCTTACTGGAGGATTAGGCATGGATGATTGGGTACTGTCTGTGGGACCACTTGGCATGGGCACACGCATTTCCGAAACATTTCCCTTCCGTGACACGATCGAGTGCAGACTACGATATACTAGATGCGTTCTCAGATTTGGGCCGCGGTATAAGAGTGGGTGGTGCTGAGGGCTTAACCCTTTCATGCCCACGTCCTGATTGAATTTTGACCCTCCGTAGGTCTCTTCTGCACGCTTTAGCATGCAAAGGACTTAGATCAGACGGGGAATACCGAAAGACACCCAATGCGTAAACAAAACCAAAGATAACTAAATACATGTACAGTAAAACTCCAATTTTACCAACCGGTCGGAACGAGTGGAGTTTGACTGGTCGGACAGTTGAAGAAACCAGATACACAAGTTTTTACAAGTGTCGAGAAAATCCAATGTGGAACAAAAGTTAAGAATGATTTTCTTTACTTTTTATTTGTCTTCAATTTTTTTTGTGAGACCATTATGGAATTTTCAAATAATACCAGTGAACAGAGGCTTAATTATTGACTACATGAATATAAATGCACAAGGTTTGCGATGCCTAAGCTGTTGCATTGCGTTGACAAGATCGTGAGTTTCTATAATCGTCGCTGCTAAAATCGGAGTTCTACTGTAGTCTGAAAGAGATTTTCAAGAATTGTGTGTTCCAAGAGATTTTCTTTCGGGCCTGGTCCCTTCTATAGTATACGCTTACAATTTCTTGAAACAAGAGAAAATTAAAATTATTAGAATAAATAATTCATTAAAAGCGCTATTCTTCAATAAAATATTGATTCGAAGGCTTAAGTACATTAATGCGTCCAATCCCCTGTCGAGGTGTAACAAAGCTAAAACAACAAAATTTGCAATAACGCAGACTTATTGCTGTTTGGAGGTGTTAATGGACCAGGAGGGTTAAGTCACGTGCTTGACTACAAGAGTAAGTTGGCAACGGGTTTCCGGTTGGTTAGCACCTATGCCGGAAGTGTACAAGTTGGAACGTCGCTCCGCCACGTGCCACGAACCACTTGACTGTCTCCATCAACACCCACTGAACTATGTATCGACTAACATGTAATAATAATTTGTATTTGGGTACCAGAATGCGTCAATATAGTTTTTGTGGTGGCCTTTGCCTCTCAGCATGCACTCGAGTTATTTCATAATCTAACATGTCAAAAGAAATGGGAAAAATTAAAAGAAAACAGAAAGGATCGATAAGGCGTTAACTTCGTTCTTCGGTATGCCTAGCAACTATTTTCGGAAAAGAAGGCAGGAGTTTATGCACAACTTTAAGGGCTCAGGCAAAAAGTACAAAACCAAGTACAGATCTGTCAATGAACACCCCGGAGGGACAATTCTGCATCCGAAGATTTCTTCCAGGCCACCGAGCACCGGACTCACACCATCTTTTACTTGGTATAACTTCCTACCATTCTTGCTGTAATCGCTATATGCATTTGCATTATTTCAAGTTACGTGTATTGTGGAGGTTTCTCCCGCTTTACGCCTATTTATCTTATTACGGTTTCATTACAAAACAATTTGAAAAGAGTTCAATTATAATACATTTCCAACCCACGCAGTTAGGAAATAATCGAATCTATGAAGACCGTGGAGTCTTCCACAGTAGTGAATGCATCAAAGGTGTTTAACGTGGTAGGAAACAAATTTTACCTTTCTTCTTTTACTCAAAACTCGAACATTGTCTAAAGCGAACCGAACAACTTTGCATGGAAACACAATGGAAACGTGAACTGCAGCGGATCAGTAATACTAAAAATATCTTAATTTTCCTTAAGCATAGTGAAAGAACATAAAACTGTTATCACATCAGTTACAGAAACAAAAACGTTTCCACGATTTATACGCCAGTTTCTCGAGCTTTCGCCCGAGAACGTTTATAATTTGTCAAGAAAACCCATAAACAGTTACTAGAAAAACCTAAAAGTTTCAAAAGACGGAGCTAATGTTACACAATCAAAAACTACTTGCTAGAAGAAAAAACGAATCACCACCATTTTTCTCTTACGTACTGTTAGCACTATTTAAGTTGGAATTTTCCGTTTTCCACTTTATTCAAGATTTTTCGGTTCCCACATTTCAGCTTACATGGATACTTTACTGCGAACATCATTTCATAAAATATGAAGAATAGTTAAATTGTAGCACAACCTGTTAGAAAGCTCTATGTAGGCCTGTATTGTGTCTGTACAAAATTTCGTCCGTAAAGCGCGGCCCATGAGTCTTGAAAATCATTGTAATCATTAAATAATCTATTTAAATCATTAAATAGGGCAGACGTTAGACTTCGGTGTACAAGAAATAACTGTGAGTCTCCCATCTCTCCGCAGAATTCGTTTTATCATAAATTGTCACTAAAACGAGGGGTACTTTCACCGGCAATTTAAGTATTTGTATGTTAGTCCGATGCTCTCTTATCACCAGATCAATGTTTCAAGTGTGCTCTAGTACCGACCGGTACAGAGGGAAGCAGGAATTGAATGGCATAATGTTGTCCCTCTTGACGAAACAATGCTAAACGACTGTTCTCTGCATGCAAAACACCCTTCCAGTTCATTGGTCCATTACTTTATACCTCAAAAGCTCTTAGCTTAGCTCTGGAACAGTATAGTAGAGAAAAGACTCCCGGACCGGGGAAGAGCTTTGGATCAAAATAAAGCTTGGAGTAGACGGAATGCTTCACTGTGGAGTACGGACAAAGACAAATGAAAGGAATGTTCTGATGGAGTCCGTTCGTCTGAAGCCTTTGGGTTATTTTTTGGTAGTTTTTCTATAATTACATTACATCCCAATCAAAGCAAGTGCACGGGTACGAACAGGCCCTCGCTCAGCCTCCACCGACCCTGTCCAATAGCTGCAATAAGATACTATAAATTGCTAGCTTGTCGGACTCGTAGAAATAATAAGTATCGGCCAGTCCTAAGCGATTGTTCTGCTGAGTACGAGTTAGTGCCAAGAAAGTAAGACGACGGGAGAGCCTGGGGCGAAAGCTCATGTCTCTCTTCTATAAAGAAATATATCTACTGCCGAACACTGATTAAACAGAGTGCGTCTAATTGGGTTAGGCCGGCCCGTGGCCAGAGCTATAAGACGACGCCGGCAGCTACCAAGTTGCTCATGCTGCTCGCAGACTTCCACTAGTACACCTTCACCGTAAGCTGTTTGGTCTTAAAATGGTGACCTTTGGAAAACAATTCCGGTGAATAGGGGAAAATTGGAATAGTTTTACCTTCTAATGCTTTGTGGCGAGCGAGGAGTGACAAGATCACGTCGCTCGGTGGCGGAGTTGACGAAGATGGTGCCGCTGGTGGACCAGGATGACTGTGACTATGACTGTTGTGACTGTGACTGCCCATATTCCCGGAATACTATATTTCCACAACAGTTCACGTGCTTTGTCAAAAGCTGATTCACACTAGCAAAATGGTTTGCTTAAATCCGGCAGGAAAATGCTGGCTAGTCACAATAAAACTGTTGACTAGTTCTCACCAACACACTTGACAGGTTTGGGTGGTATGAGAGTGTCTTTAAACCCAGCACTGGTAATGAAATAAGACGACTTTAGCTTCTTTCAATCAAATCACTTTCGACTAACTGGCAATGGCAATACTCCAAACTATAGCTCATGAACGTAAGTGTGCGGATGAGAAAGTCTATTAGCGTAAGTGGTTTGGTCAGGCCTATGTGCCCAACATATAGAGTGCTTGCCTTGTGCTACTGTGTTACAAGGAAGGGCGACGGAGGAGGGGTCCGGATTCCGTGGTGGACATCAGTCTTGATTTGCTGAGGACGACCCGATCGGGGCGACGCGGACGCGAGACGCACCGCTGCGACGGCGCAAAACACCCACAACGGGGCTTTTTACACACTTACGGTCCTCTCTGCTAAGAAAGAGCCACGCCCTGCTTCATTTCGTAGGACTTTTTTTTCGAAGCTCAGCCATCTTAAAAGCGCCTGCCTTTAGAGAATTATTTTTTTCAGGAAAGGCGCCTTTTCTCTGATTTACCAAAAGGAGACAGATCATTTCTTGAAACCCCAATTAAAAAAAAATCACTTGCGTCGAGTCTTCACTGCAGACTCAACAAAAGAGTACAATACTATCGTAGTGTATAAGACTATTCTTGTTTGAAAACTGAAAATTTTCATGTGTAGAGACGGTAACGAGCTTCGTTCACGCCATTTTAACGTGTAAAACATTGATAATGAAAAGTAAAATTTTGGTAAATGGAAATCTAATTCTCCTCAAAATTCAGAGAGTCTCTCCTTTTATCGATTTATGGAAAAGATATCGCTACAAATTTAGAATTTTTTTCTGTAAACTTTTCATGATTAGAGAGTCAGGCCCGTAACTACGATTTCGGTACGGGATGGAGGAGGGTTAATATCCAAGTTTCCTTCACATTTTGGCATTCTTCTATGTTCGGTATTATAAAATAAACATTTCGGGGTATGGGGTGTGGGGAGGTCAACCCCTAACTTCGACCTTGCTGAGGGTATAAATTACTTTTTCGGCCCTTACGACAAGATATTCAAGAAATGTCGTAATATTTACTACACGTTATATTCCAGGGACAGAATCGACGAGATGTTGGAGGTTGAAAATATCATCAAAAAACGTTGATAACCGGCTTTAAGTGATGAAGTTAACAAATTTTAAAAATACTGCGTTACAGGAAAAACAATGTAAGAGTAAGAAAATATAATAGAATGCAATACAGAACATGATTAAAATTACCTTTAAATCGCTTCATGTTATTGATTTTTAACTGAGTTATTGATAGATGGTTGATAGTGATTAATTTTTTAATTAGTAATTTTAGTATGATAGTAGTAATTGACTTTTAATAGTATTTTTAAGTAAATAATTGTTAATATTTTATAAACATGGTAATATTCAAATGAAAGCGGCATACAGTCAAATTAAGATGGTGTAAAGAGCAATCAAAACTGGATCCTTATGAAAAAGAACTAATGTGCAGAAGTTAGAAATTTTCAGTTTCTGCTTTGAAGACTAGATTTTAATCCTTAAGGATATTATCGGTATCAGCTTTAAAATGCTCCTGTCTCAAGGGAACACTGGAATCTGCACAATACAAGGGGGTCTTAATCGCTCATGTGCCTTTTCCCTAATTTGATCATCGTCGTTGTATTCTGTTCTGGTCACGTGTTAGCTTCCCAACTTGCCTTCAAGTCCCCGACGGTAGGTACGCTGGGGGTAACAATACATGGAGCTTCGGTAGCATACATACACAACAGACACGGCACTCTTTTACCCCTTTTACCCTAGGGATTCCTCAATGCTATGCATGGACTCCGCGAGCAGGGAAGCGAGAGAAAAGGCCAGGAAGAGGACTTTTAATGGCGGCCATATGCCTCGCGTCCTGACACTAGACGACATACACCTCCATAGGGAATTGGCGAGGAACACCCAAATTTCCACGTCACCCAATGACTTACCCAGTTACACCGTCTTACATACACAAACATTAAAACCCGCCATCGTGAACAGTACATACTGTCATTTTCGGAGATTTGCTAAGACATTTTTTCAGCTCCTCGAAAAGTTATGTAATGCACGGAAGCTGAGCATATGGGCTGACTCTCTGTTGCACTAAAGGACAAGCTTTTGTTATGGAATAGCCAAGGCTGTGTACCCTGTGTGTATATCAATATATACAACTTAGGGATTCATGGGCAGCAGAATGTCGACAGCCAAGTCAATTCGTCACCAAGTCATTATCAAAACCTGGTTATAATGTGTTGCATAGTAGTAGGTCGGTCGCAGATAAGACTGTGCCGTGTTCTCCACCCCATGCCTCCCTTATGACTCCATTAGCATCCCTGCTGAGATCGGGGGCTGTAGCACAGCGAGACGTCCTTTAGCACACATCTGGATGGTCATTGATCGAATCAAAAGATCTATTAAACCTGGATGGCCCCATGTATACGGATACACCAGCTAATAATATTTTAAGGTACTTCTGGTTTAGAACGTACCGGAAGCGCTAGCTTTCTAACGATGGGTCACGACTTCCCGTGTGAGCCATTGTAATGCTTTTTATCTCCAAACTTAGGTGTGTAACAGTTTAAAAGTAAAGCGATAAATGCGAGGTACATCCCGTGAACTAAATCGCTGTCATTTACGTTCGAAATACTTATGACCTTGGACAACATTCCATGTTATTAACAGAGTAGCGCCAAGTAAAAGAATATTGATAAGTAAACTAAATTTTCCTTTTCTTTCAAAAAAAGGTAACCCCTTACCTGGAGCAATTTCTTCGAGCCCTGAAGCAGTGTAAAAAAATCTTATTGCATTGATCCGCTTTTTGGAATAGCGCGTACTGGTGCACTCAACACCATCTAGTGCCGGAACATGTACTGATTATGCGTCTCTAATGCGTTGCTGTCGTTTCGCCACGGTGTAGCTAAAATTTAAGAGTAAGTTTAAACAAAATGCAAGTTTTGAGTTTTTAGGACTAGTCTGATTTCGCATTTACGCAATTTTGACATAAATAACTAACTCCAATCGTTGCAATGACCTCATTGACAAGGTCAGGTCTAAACTTGCTTGAAGTTTAGGTAAAGGATAAAGGAAACGTCTATGCGGCACCTGATGAAAGAAACCAAAGGTAGCGAAAATAATTTCTATTCCAACTCCTTTGTTCGCATGAACTTAGCAGACTATTATTTGTACTGACAGAGAGAACTCCTCGTCGTACTGGGTCTGGTCGGCTATTTAAGAAACCGGGGCGATATTCTAATGATAGGCCTCGCTACTGTACGAAGGGTTGTACTTTTTTTTATAGAGAAGTCGCTGTGCTTTCTTGTGGAATCGGTTACATAGAGCTCTAGTAGGTTCGACTTCTATTGTTGAAAAAAGAGAAACAATACAATCGGGCAGTTGTACAGCGTTTAAAACAGACAACTCGGTTTTTCGAGCACGGGTTTGAGCTCGTTTTCCGGCTAACGTTAATATGTGTTGAAGAGGATTGGTTGGGTGTTAATCCATTAGTCGTGCCATATGGATCCCATTGAGCTAGTGTAATGCTAGTCACAGTTTTACTTAGTACAAATCCAGTAATGATCCAACTTTATCCAAACAATTTAATTGCGCCATTGGCGAGATCAACTATTTCCAAAATTTGAGCAAACGCGAGAAGTGCTAGCTGCCATTACCGCCCGTCGCGCTCGTAGCAGCATAGGAGGCGTACAACACGTTCTCCGCAAGAAGTCACAACAGATCTGCAGTCTATAGGCGAATTTTATTGTGAACTGGCCCGTTCACCAGTTTCGCATTACGGATTTCCCAGTTGACGACAAAATAACCAAAAGTAGAACTAGGAGTACAACTCTTTAGTAGTACCTACCGTTCACAATAAAATAGCCGTTCTCTTTATGATTTTCAAACCACCAGACAGAATGAAAGGCGCGAGGACAAGAAATGACAGATTGCAAAACGTTTGGTAAATTACTATGCTCTTCCTCGTTCCTATTTGCTGCTCCCTTTATAAGTAATCAGAGGAATGTAGCGCGGGACGAATTACAGTCGAGCTCACGTAACTCCAACTCGGTTAGCCCCATAGCTCGCTTAATCCCAAGCTAAGCTCAAGTCCCATGTCACTCTCGTTTAAACTCAATGGAAACAGGCTCGGTTTATACCGACTCGGTTAACTCCAATATTCGGGTTTACCTCATAGTGTTTTCATTCCCCGTCGGGTATCTTACAGTGATAAATAAGCTCGGTTAACTACGGACCGTCATGCGCAGAAAGAATATCAGGGAAAATATTCCATGAAATGGGGCGACAGGGTGAAATGTTCCCAAGAAATGCTTCCGGATGTTCTTAAGCAGAAAAAGACTTTCACCTTTCACAACCCTAAGTTTTGTGCTCTGTATTTCATGAATCCTCAATCAATCACTGGAAAACTATAGACAAAAGAGTGTAACACAGCGATCAATTACGGACTATCTCTTGAAGAAATTAGAAAAACTGGTTTACTTAACTTAAATTAAAGTAAAGTATTGTTTATACATAATGTCTCTTAATATTAAAGGGCAATGAACACCTAAAATGCATTTTGAGATTTTGATGGATTCGTATAATACACAGTATTCTAAGAACAGAGAATTTTGTTTCAGATTTTTCTGACCAACCGTTTCAGAGTTATTGCCTTGCAAATTTTTGGCATTTTCGCGCCATTAGAAGCGTGACGTCACGGAAGTCCTCCGCGCGAGAGAAGCGGCTTACGGGTGCTTGTTTATAACAGTGCGGTTTGATTTCCTCGTGTGTTTTATAGTTTTACTGGTGGAGAATGGAAAGTAAGCCTCCATCATCGAAAAAGAGAAGGAATGGTAGCTTTTGTGTTGCTTACGGTTGTCGTAACAGAGGAAGTTCGAGTGTAGGGATGTACAATTTCCCAAAAGATCCAGAAAGAAGACGGCAGTGGACCTTGCAAGTACAACGGACTAGGGCTGACTTTGTTTACAAGGAAAATTGTATTTTACGTCTGTGTGGTGAACATTTTACAGAAGACCGGTTCGGCAGTGGTATTGATTAAAAAAATACAAATGGGATTTGGGAACAAAGAATGTGGGAGTTTTGCTGCCTACCGCTATTCCCACTGTCACACTTACAAAATACTGTACAGTCAGATGTATATAAAATTCCATAATTACTAACCACTCAGACACTGCAAACTCACTGCTGTTTTCAACCATGACATCCCCTGTTTTCGCCACATGTACACGACCACTTGGCTGTTCGATTGGCGATGTTTTGGGCACAACAGGCTCAAACTGGTATGCCTTCATAAATTGAATGTAACTGCTACGGGGATGGAGAATGTTGGGTCCCATTCCGTCCCTTCGTCCTCTGTACCGTTGTTTTTATAAAAATAACTTATCTCCTCCGTTGATTCTGTCATTTTACTGGGGTTGGAGTATCACTATTACGCTTTGTGTACACAAAAACACTAGAAGGTACCTCGCCAAGGCAGCGAGGGGTACTTCCGTGACGTCACGGTATCACGTGACCAAGCTGGGCCAATGAGAAAAATGCCAGATTTGAATTTCATATTTCTTATTTCTAAAATAGCTTCGTTATTATTTCGCAATGGAAAAAAGAAACATATATCCGGGAACTAGTTTTTCACTCTATTTTCTAAGACAAAGTTGTTTTTTGGTGTCCATTGCCCTTTTTTTTATTGAATTGGCCAGCGTAGGCTTGCGCCTATTGCCGGCATATGTCCGTACAGAAAAAATAGCACTTTTACAAATATCCAATAACATTAGGGGAAGACGGAGCTTAAACAACAAAAACTGAATGTGCTCGGCACATTCACTGGGTAGGGGAGGTGTGATGAGATAAGGGAAGGATGGGGACAGGGTTCAGGTAGGTTGATAAAGGGTTGGTTTGGGTAGGGGGGAGGGGTTATAGGCTTATATCTTGGCTGCTTCGTCCATAAATGTGACCAGCGCCGGGAAGATTTTCTTGTTGGTAAGAATTTCTTGCGCGTTAAAATGAACGTGGTGAGTGCTCAACTCTCTTAGCAGTAACGCTCTTTCTCGATTTAATTTGCGGCACTGAAGCAAAAGGTGTGGTAGGTCTTGGTATGTACGATCTTGGCAGGGGCAGAATTCCGAATCCACTTTACCGATGCGTTTGAGGTAAGATTTCGTTGGAAAGTGCGTAGTTCTTATTCGTATCATCTTAGAGATGATACCCCTACGTAGTCTTACGTCAACGATCCCTTGGTGTGATGGATTTACGTGTAGGTCTTTCAAGGGGCTTATGGTCGCATCCCATCGATTCTTCCAAGTCTCCATCACAGATTCCTCGGTCCATTTCAGGGCTTCAGCGAGGCACGTAGGTGAACCTTTCCAAGCCACCATCGCCAGTAATCTCGCTCTTTCGGTACAGGAGGTGTAAGCTCTACGTCTGGAGGCATCCGGCGATACTGGCCACTTTTGCCAGTATCTGGATGCGTAGTGGCGAAGGAGTGTGGTCTCCAGGACTAGCGTAAGAGGTAGAAGTCCCGTTTCGATCTCCAAGGCTACTGTTGGTGTCGTTTGCAGGGCACCTGTGATGGTTAACAGGCCCCGTCTGTATGTTTGAACGATCGGGCGAAGCCTCGAAGATGAAACTTTGCACCATGCCGGGTACCCGTAGCGTAGCTTTGAGGTGACCGCTGCCTGGAAGAGGGTGCGTACTTGGGAGCAGTTGATGGATTTGCTTATACCGGTTAGTTTTTGAATCCTTAGTAGAATCTGGTTGCTTTGGGCTGACATAAGCGCTATGTGCTTCGTCCAAAGTAACTGGGAGTCATAGGTCAGGCCAAGATATCGCACAGCATTTTT
>JAHZNP010000751.1:0-38337 GCA_020615345.1 Triops cancriformis
GTTAATATGCATTTTTTTTTTGACACTTGGTCATTCGCCTAACTTCCCCATTATAAAATCAAAATTTTGGGGGGGTTCGAACCCCCCCAACCCCTAAATACGCCCCTGATGCTAAGATTACGCACATGGAACGTAGAACTTGTCATGGGCTATGGGCCGTGTTACGTGCGTTTTAAATAAACAAGGCCCTAGCAAAGAAAACCTAATGGACGAGGTTTGGGACAACTACAACTGCAGCAGAGCCATGAACGAAGTACAGTACTAGTTCTTTAGAAAATCTTGACAACCTAAAACCGTTACTGGCAATGAAAGGGCCAAGCGTTGTAACTTACAAGCTCTGTCAGACAACATCCATTCGCGTGGGACGGAATGGTAAGCAAGACAGTTAAAACTTAATGAGTCGTGACTGTTCGCAATGCAACGGCAGTAACGCTTTGTCGAACTGGAGCAAGATGAGTAAGAAAGTGAGATAGTCAAACTGTAAATGTGCCTGTGTGCCTAGTCCATGCTGTTATTTTTTTTTCGGTGCGGATATTGGTCATATCCCACTAGTTTGTATTGCTAAAAGCGACTACCCCCTTTAAGTGAGCAAGCCATTAAATGATTTTTAGTGCATGCAGCCCATTTTGCGACGTTTGAGGGCGTAAAGGGTTTTTAAGTCCGAAAGGGAAAAGCGATTTAAAATCTATTAAACTTTCAGCTTTCAATTTCGCGTTTGGCCGAATATTAATATAGGCTTCGTGCGACAAAGAGAGTGACCGGCAATGCAAAAGGTGAAATTATGTAGCGGGGATGGTTAACGGATTATAGGCAGCTTTGATGCCAGTCTATGGATACCGTGCAGCAAATTTCTCTACCGTTGTCCGTCTTGAGAAAATAAACCTCACATCGGCTCTGTATTGTCTACTGCTTTGGCGCCATTGTGACATGAATACAAATGTAACTTAAAAGTTAAGAAGGTCGGCCGTTGTTCACGCAATAAGATACGCCATAGAGCACAGGACGTCTCCCACAATTCGTCGGTAGAATTTAGCTGTTGCATAGGCCATGATGTGCCAAGCAAGCACTTTTAAGGCCCGGGTACTTAACGGGCAAATAACATGGGGAATTCGGGGGATGGTTTCTCAATCATGGTTCTGTCAATTTCGAATCAATGTTGGCAGTAAAGTTGAACTTATTAATATCTAGTGCGCTTGATCGAGATTTTTTTTAATATGATTACGTTAAATTTGAAAACTCGAGGCGAAATTTTTCACATTTTGAAATACGGAAAAATTTAATGTCTGGCTTTATTCTGCAGTAGGTATCTTTTTTCTATATTTTTTGGTGAAAACAAGATTCAAATCGGACGATTAGTTTTTACGAAATCATTACTTAAAATTTGGTAATTCCAGTAATGATTTCGTAAAAACTACTCGTCCGATTTGAATCATATTTTCACACAAAAATGTTGGGAGAAGATATCTAGTGCTCCTGTTACCCAGATTTTGTTTTTTCACATATTTCAAAATTTGCAAAAATTCACCTACAGTTTTTAAATTTAATGAAAACATATTTTCAAAAGACCTCAAACACAGGCACTAGATATCAATTAAGACAACTTTACTGCAACCATTGATCTGAAATATACTAAAGCGTTACGCAGATTACGTCCGATTTGAATCATATTTTCACACAAAAATGTTGGGAGAAGATATCTAGTGCTCCTGTCAGCCAGATTTTATTTTTCTTAATGTTTCAAAATTTGCAAAATTCCCCTATAGTTTTTAAATTTAATAAAAACATATTTTCAAAAGATCTCAAACATAAGCACTAGATATCAATTAAGACAACTTTACTGCAAGCATTGATTTGAAATATACTAAAGCACTACGCAGAAGCCTTTTTTAGAGCTCCCCGTGTTATTCGTCCGTAAGAGGTTTGTGTATACCGGGGCCTTAAACAAAGGTCTTAGTCAAAGTTATTACGAAGTATATTTTGGCCCTTTGGAGTTATTATGCAAGCTTGGCGTTATGAAAGTTTATAGTTCTGATGAATATATTCATGGTAGTTTGCTTAGGCAAAAATATGTAAATGTGTGTACAAAGTCGACGAATAAAGAGAAGAGGGAAAAGTTGAAAACTTCTCGAGTGTCGACGTTGGGGTTTGCGAAAAGAAAATAGATTTGAACACAGTTGTGAGCGCATTAGCGAACTGGCAGAGCTCATTAGGGCATTCAGTCAAATAAGAGGGTTGGCAGTAATGCGGGTCAATTTGGGTGTGTGGTGTGCTATTTTTAACTCAAACTGCGTTGCTAATTTGGTTGGGAACAGGATCACAAAGTTGGCTTGTTCTGCTCTACGTTTAATTAGGGCCTGGTAAAGGTGGCGGCGCAGCTTGCCTTGACTTCCTCACTAACTTTCCCTTCCCACGGAAGTTGGAAGTTGGAAAATGGCAAAAGGTGCGGGGAAAGTACAAAGAGAATTTCTCCTTTTGTTGAACTACTTGTAAAAGGCTACTTTATTGGGCCGCTCGTAAGATCTAGAAGATGTTCGCTGTCTGTCCTTGTAATTTCGTATATATTTATTCTTATTTCAATCGATTTTTATTTTGTCTTACTCGTAAAGTTTTTTTCTTTACCTAATGTGTTGATACTTAAGCGTAGGACTCAAGTGTTGTACTCTTGCCTTAAATATGGATATGGATAAATATGGATACGAGATAACACATTAGTGTGTTGTGTAGTATATCAAAACTTCGTGTCTTGACATTTGTTTATGGGTAAAATTAATACATACTCGTGAAGGAAGCCGAAGAAATCTTCGTTGGCAAAAAAAATCTGAATAAGAAGCTTGATTGGACTTCTTGGCTTGCTTGGAATTAAAATTATTTTTTATTTTTTAGCTTTTCAATGTAGTAAACGTATCCGCTGAGTTGGCGGCGTTGGCAGGATGCTATATTTAATTACTACAAGGGTTGGCAGTCATGGTACGGAACGTTTAATTAGGGAAATTCCGAAGGGAAAAAAGTGGGCTTTTTAGCACCTTTATCGTACAGCGAAATTAAGGAGCTTTTTTTGGATGGTTTTCAACTTAGCATGCGACGTCTGATTGTCGTTTGTATCATGTCTGGCTGCGTTATTTCTACAGTCTTGACAATTTCATTTTGTCCTGATGTCAAATGCCAGTGCTGCACTCGTTCGCGGAAAATCTTCGCAAATGTGCGAGAAACACGTCAAGTGCTTTGTAATCTTTCTGGTGTTCCTAAACCCTACCAAAGCGAATGAAATGAAAGGGATAAACAAATAAAAACATATTTAAAGGTCTCAATTCTGCCCACAGCGACGCATGAGCAGGAAAAAGAAACCTAACAACATACAATAGATAACAAGCTTCTAGCATACTTTTCAGTATAGTATTTTTAGTGAAATTTATTGTAGGATGTTTTGGGAAAAAATCGTATGTATGGGAAAAAAATCAGTATTCCCTTGTACAGTGAGCAGTTTCCCAACTACGAGCTCCGTAGTTAACTAAAGAAGTGAACAGTAAAAAATAAAACGTATCGAAAAAGTTTATTCTTGCTTTTTATATTCATTTGAAATTTGATAATTTCTTTGTTTATTTATTACAATAATACCACATGTTGTCCGGTTCTGCCCAATTTATGTTGATGAAAGCGCAAAATACGTACGTTGAATGGGACTTTAAATTTATTAAATAATTTCTGTGTATTATGTGATTATTGTAGGATATTTAAGAGGCAAATTTAACTCTATCTGGTAAGCTAGCTTTATAGTACATAAATCGAAGCTTCCTTCCTTACGACACAGCGAGACAATTGAATTACTATTTGAGAGAGCACGAAAAATTTTTGTCTCTAGTAAACCGTGGTATGAATGTTAAAAGCCCATGAGGGAGTCGATACACACGCGTTAACATTCTCTGCAATGACTTTGGGGTGGAAATTTTTATAAGGATAGATAGAGTGGAATTCATCTCTGCCCCTCTCGAAGGAAACTTCCTGAGACGATTTTGACAGCCATGTTTATCCGTAGTACGTTTTGTTCTGCTTCTCGGTTTCATCGATCCTGGAAAGGAAGGTTTCGGGCAAGCAACCGAGACGACGTTGTCAAAAATGGACGAGTATTTTTCAAGAAAATCACATACACTCACATACATATAGATCCCTTGTTCGTTTTATTTCCATATATATTATGTGGAGCAATGGCGCAGCGACACTCCAAGTCATTACATGAAAATGAAGAAAGAGCAAAAAGAAAAAAGTCACTGCTGAGCTATAAAAGGCGAACGGGCTAGAAAGAGAGATGTGCTACATTTATGCAAAACTGCCACTGTCATTAAACCGTTGCTGCTGTTCTATATTTTTTCTCTCCTCGTCTTTTGCTGCGACGAGCACTAATGTTGAAGAAATAAACCTTGCAAATCCTCCTTTTGCGAAATTTCCAGAAATGTTCTAACAGAGCACCTAAAACTGCAGCTATGAATTTGCTGCAGAAAGGCGCCATAAGATTACAGTGGGGTATTGTTTGGGATATACAGACAATACTAAAAATGGAGGAAAGACTTTTTGGGCGAAAAGAAATATCTTATAAACCGGACGAACATAAAGGCGAACTAGAGACTCGCAGAATGAGCAAAAAACACAAAATAAGCAAAAATGACGAAACACTGTCTTCTTATATTTAATCCCATCCATAGCAGCATTCCCAGGATCGTTTTTGTATTGCACTAAATTACTGCCAGCAAGCTTTATGGTTTATGGATTACTGCTATGGGGACTTTGGTTTTTGGAGAAGTGTATTAATTAAAGTGAAGAAAGTTTGCATTTTTCTACGTGAAGCGCTCTGTATTGCACGACAGACGTGTAATGTTTGCAAGCTCTTAAAAATCCCTGTTCTCCGAGAGTTGATTACCTTTTAGCTAAAAATAAAATTGCGCTGAATAAATTTAAGCAATGTGAGAAATTTGGTTCATTCAGTGATAGACACGGGGAGAACGATGATTAAAAGAGTAAATTGGTACGAATTTTTAATGAGGAAATGAATGCGTTATTTCTTGCCTTGATGACAGTTAAAACAAAAGTCAAAAGCAGATTGAAATGGCATGGCTGCAATTCCCATTAAAAAGAAATGATTTTTTTTCTGGCAGAATGTGAAACAGTCCCCTCGGGGGAATCGTGCCAAATTGACAGTTTGACACACTGTTCCGAAGCCTGATGCTGCTGGTTTAGTTTTATTGATAAACACCTAATTAGTTTCAAATGTTCTGGGTGTCCTTTCTTAGATTTTTAGCCGAGTGGAAGGTTTCTTCGAAAACTGTCGACTTGACAAGAATTTATTGATAGCCCAAAAATCAATAGCTTTTAATGTTATTGTATTAACGTAAATGGCAAGTTGATGTATGCGCTGGCGATTTCCAGGTCATGTCTATTGCGTCCCGTCATAATGCCGAATTGCTGTTTTTCTCTCCCTTTTATCTGGTTGACAGGTAAGCTCGTTTCACAGCGTCAGACCAGGAGAAATTACCTTTGCGGAGCCATTAGGCAAATTAAAATGAGGTCCCATGTTGGCACGCCTTTCCTAGCAGATTTTTCTCTCTTGGAAATTATGCGCGGCGACAACCGCAGTGTAACACTAGAATCGTATATAAAAAGTGTAGGCCTACTGTGAAGCTGGGCGTTTTATGTGATCCAGTGGCGACGAATTTACTAAATTACAGACGAGCATAAATATGTCGCTAAAACCGTGGCTTTGATATTTTGCTACTGTGCTTTGTTTACGTTTTCGAGTTGGCGAGAAGCATCTGCGTCGCGGCTCATTAGTCTGGCAAGTTTCTTAGCTCCCCTGTGGCGGAAAGTTCGTTTGTAATAGATTTACAAGCCAGACTGATTAAAAGGGAGAAGTGGCAAATGCGCCGTAATGGCTATAAGTTTTTTGGGGGTCTGATCCAGAAATGTAGCAACTAGTCTTAGCAAAGCCATTATAAAAAGGACCCATAAAAATCGAAGGCCCATTTATGCTGACAAGAAACAGTAATTTAGTATAGTATGACGTTAACGGGGCAGGATTGAAAGACGCTTCTATCCCATCGAAACGACGTACATGTACTGCACATAAAAATTTAAATAAAGTCTGCAGTTAGAAAGTCAAAGGGTCTGATTATTGCACATGGATAAGTGTTGATGGACGTGGCGTGTGAATGTATTTTGCATTTGCATCATAAGCCCATACCCAGGGGAGTCAAGAGGGTGTAATTCCCACCTGCTTCAGAACGAAACAATTTTTGGGGCAAAAATAGTAGTGTGACGAAACCCACAGGGATTAAGGCCCCGGTATACACAACTTCCGAAATTTTTAAAAAATAAACGATAGGAACACGCTTTTATTCTTAGAAGGTAGGTCTGCTCAAGTGACATAACAGAAGCAAAACGAAGTCAAACAGGAACTCTGGATAGCGGTAAAGCATAATAAAATCAAACAAAACCTTGAAATTTCATACACAATATCACAAAAACTACCAAACAGATCTCTTTTTTCTCTTTATCATAAAACTTTAAAAAATCAGAGCTAGTGCACTACATTGCCCGATTTCCATTTTTCTGTATAATAATAAAGTAGCACACATTCAGTCAAAGTTTACAAATTTATCAAACTCCTTTTTTAACAAAAATTCGACGTTTTGTACTAGTCATCACTAATAGCAACTTTACTATCGAAACAATATCTTTGAAATTTTGACCGTTTTCAAATTATGGCGTCTGAAATCTTCCCATGTTATTCGCCCATAAGGGGTTTGTGTATACCGGGGCCTTAAGAAGTTTCTCTCCCTCCCCTGGAACCAAATCTTCTGCGTACATTTCTGATTGTAGAATTGGTGGTAGAGCAGCATAGTTTTGAAATGTATACCTTTGATTTTACCCTAACTTACTAATTACTGCTGGTGTACAACTAATGGGAAGTTTGTTTCGGCTGGATCGGAGACATGGCATGGGGGCATGTCCGAGTACATGAACACGTGTCTCCCGGTGATGAAAGCTACGGACCGGCGTTTAGAAATGATGAGTGGAACAGAGCGAGAGCTGCACGGGATGGACCTGACACAATGAGGACGGGTAGTTGGTGGAAACGGTGGGAGGGGGTAATGGTTTGTCTGATGGGGCCGTCAATCTGGCGCAAAGAGTTGCGTTTTCGGCGTAGCAAACTTCACCCTAGACCATCCACGAAAGCACTCGCTGGTGCGGTTAGGGTTTGGCCCAGCTTAAGTCGATTGAGCTGACAAGCGTCTCGCTTATGTACTGAATAGTTTTGGGTTTATGTACATGGGTGAGAAAGGGAGTATTCGGAACCGCTGGCTGGGTAAGCAATTGTTGGAGGGCGCTGGGAGGTTGCCTAGGGTTAAAACCCGTCGGACGATTTTTGTTGTCCTGAAACTTGTCTTTTTTTTCCATGGCGAAGAAAATTGGAAGGTGCTGGGTCATGTTGGTCGTCGTGGAGGCCATGACGGTGACAGAACGGCGGAAGCATTCTCTAGTGGGAGAGAATACTCTTTAAGGTGGGGCAAGTACACCCTAAGGGTATATGGGGTACTTGGTCGAACTGGGTATAATGCTTGGCAATGCGATGGAGCACGTGCTTGAGGAAGAAGATAGAGATAGAGGGAGGAGATGGGTAGAGCGTACTGTGCCAGTTATTCCGTACGACCCCAGCCTGATTGGTCCTATTTCCCCTGGAGCAGTTTGAAGGAGGGATGCAGATGGCACTCACGTCTGTAGCTTCGCTTTAGTTCATAGAATGGCTGATGTCGGACCATTTACGTTGAGAAACTGCAATGGGATCTCGACCAGCCGTCCTTCTTCGCTGTTCTCCTAGAACTAAAAGCTAAAAACGGAGGAAGGAAATGGTGTCTTTGGCCGGGACAAATCTTAAAAGCGTCTCTTTCCTTAACGGCTGTTCCATGACACATTTTCCGTTCCTTCGTGCTTGCCTTGCTTTTATAGCGTCCCTATAGAAAGAAACTGTCATCGACGACTTGGCTCGCTGACGATTTTTACTTCAGCTTCGTGAGTTGCTTCACTTCCTTCTGCTGACAAGTAGTGGAAAATTCGTGGAATTTTTGGTATGCTAATGACGTTTCCGAGTTGGTCTGGACGAACCTTTGTGTTTTGGCTAACCCTTAAGCCCTGTCGCAGCTGCACTGCTTTAATACCGTTGGTTTCAAGTTCCGAAAATGATGCACTTGCGAGATGGGTGCAACATTCAGACCTTTCATTCTTTGTCCACATTCATTCAGTTATCGATTCCGAAAATGGCGCTCTCAGTCGCTGTTAGCATGGCCTACTCATTTCGAACATTCTGTCTTTCTTTGCCGATTGAGGACGCCTCACAAGACAGGGGGAAAATAGCCGTGCATTTCTCGGTTTAATTGCATTCTCCCATGCCACCTTAGCGTGTTAGCGGGCCGTTTGGAAACATTTGCAGATATTGTAGTAAAAAAAAGTTAAGTGTTTAGGGTTTAGCGATGCAGTTGGCCACGCCCACCCGAGGCTGTCTACACTGTCCCGTGCCGTTTAGGAACGGCCTGGACGAGCTTTTTCGGGCTAGTGTCTCGATATATGTCGCCGTGTACTGTAATACCATAAGATGCTTGAAATGTGGTTTCGGGGAACACAGTCAATTTTTTTTTCGTGTCGAGTTTATTTCCCTGATTGCAAACCAACAATGTTCGTGTGCTCACGTGGGATGCGTGTAAGATTTCTTCGCTTTTCTCTGCTTTTGACTTATTGTCTGCCAGCTTCCCCGCCCTCTGCCTGTCTTCTTTCGCCTCATCGAAGGAGAAAAAAAAATATCTCACGTCAGCTCAAGACGGATGCCAGTGAACTCTCCCTGCCGCCTAGCAGAGAAACTAAAAATACAAAGAAGTAAAACTTTTTTTGTCAAGGGAGTTCCAGTGGAAGCCCCATTTAGAATAGGTAGGCGGTTGATGATACTTGGGTACTAACAGAGAAGCCTCATTTAGGAAAAGGGCTGAAAGAAGGCTTGAGAGAGAAAGATGGTAACCGAGTAGATGTGTAGAGCAGGTGCTGTGGTAGAAATAAAGCTCCAGTGGAGTAGCATGGGGAGGAAAAAAAAGAAAACCAAGCGGCTATAAAAGCGCACCGTGTGCCGCTCTTTACGATCAGAAAGACTAACCTGGTAGCTACCTTCCAGTCCGGTTTCAGGGGCCTATAATCGGCCCACCGAATTACGAGCATGTGTTTGCGAGAAGAAATGAGCTCTTTAGCGCCCTTACCCTTACAACCCGCCACACCTCGCGCCTCCGTCTTCTGGGTCGTTTTCCACTTGCACCGCCCACCCTCAGTCCCCGTAATCCATTTTTTTAATAAAAAAAGGAAATATAAAAAAAATGCACAAGGATGTAGTCAACTGTGTGAAAATTTGGTATAACGAGGCTTGTTTTCCGGCTCAGCAGTCAGCGTCCCAGGTTTGGCAGGACCCGCTGCCAGCTATATAGTTATTATCGCCTCTTTTTCGCATTTCCTCGCTTTGAAATTTCAAGATCGAGTAGAAGGCAATACCAGGCGACGAGAAGTTGTCATTTTGTGCCTTTACTATTCTTTGTCTGGGGCTGAGCCAACAAATGTAGCTTAACTTTGTTCGGCGTGTCTTGCGACGAATAGAACGGTGTAAAGAGTGAACCGGCAAGTAAGCTGTAGATCTTCGGATTACGACAGGCGGGGGCGGAGCCTGGAACACTTGCTGCTGCAGACCGCATGGCCAGGCGTGTACGAGTGTCGGCGAAGGTGATCAGTTACACAGAAAACGGGGAGAAAAATAAAAGGGGCCAAGAATGTGAAATATTGAGTATTGCCGATTATTGATAGGCGAGTCTAAACTGACAGGTGCGTTCAGCTGGAAAGCTAAACGGCTGAGCGGACTCTGTCGACAGTACACTCGTAAGTCGATAGTGTTCAATTTGACTTATGAGAACAGACCAAAAAATTACCATGATCGATGGTTAGGAAGGGTTCGACGGACATAAAGAGAGGTTGAATAAAATACAGGAGTTGTAGGAATGGAGAAGAGTGTCTCATCAAGTTTGTCCTTGTACATCAGATGATTCCTTTAATTGGTTAGACCTCGGAAAGATAGCTAAGGGGAACACACAATATGACGTAAGCCAAGGAAGTTGGGAAGGCATCCCCGCGAGGGAGTGTTCTTTTCTCAGGAAATGGTACAATTCTAGGGATATACAATATAGTTCTCCCTGGGCATTTTTTATTAAGGAAGAAGGAAAAAAAATAAAAGAAAATTTTTGAATAAGTAAATTTTTTTAGGGAAAAGTTCTGATGTCCTTTGTGTTTTTTTCTTCGTGTCCATTCTTCTGCGGAACTGGAAAATGGCGAAGCTGGAAAATTTGTAATTACAGGGTAGTCTCTGTTATTCTTTGAGTGCGGGTGGGACCTGTAACATTTAGCCTGCGAACTCGTTAGCGTCACCTAGAAAACGGGGTGCGAAAAAATCACAATTGCATTACATGGGTCGTTGGATAGACTCGTCGTTGTCCTGAGACACATAATGTAGTGGGTTAAAGATGACGCGAAGCTATAAATCTTCCATGTGGTAAGATGTGCGAAATGTTAAACGTGAATGTAGTGTAGACGCTAACCGTTTTACGGTCGCTGCCTCAATAACATGCTAATAATATGTGGAGAAAAAAAAGAGGATATACGAACGTTATCAGGCCATAAGTCTCTTTGCGTTTCCTGCAAGTTTTTCTATGTAGGGCTTTCAGTAAAAGTAAACGTGACAGAATTGTATCCACTTTTTTCTTTCGCCCCACCACGGCAGTAATGCATGTTTCGCACATAAAACCTTCCGCGAGAAAGAAAAAAAAGCATGCCTTGCATATATTTTTATACACTATTGTGCCGTTTTCAGTTGACATGTTTTACTTGATTCACTGGTTAGACGTAGCGATAACAAGTAATGTTTGTATAAACAGAGTGTCAGGAACCTTTCATCCGTGTGCGGCCTTACGCATTATGCACTGTACAAATATGTAAGCACTTTACGTTACGTTACTTACATATTACAAGGACCGAGCTCATTGTGTATGTAAAGTGGTACGCGCACATTTCGGTGTTTATACAATGACATTACCTTGAACGTACCTTCTGTATTGCCCTTAAAGACAGGTTAACTCTCCCGGTATATTTGCTGGGTATTGGCGGGTACAAAGTCAACCAGTGCAAGTTTCATGCGCAGGTATACTAATTACGAAGTTTCGTGCACAGGTGTACCAATTATGAAGGTTCATGCACAGGTACACTAATTTCCAACAAAATGTGTGAGGAAGGAGTAAAGCGTGAACTATACGAACAGGGAAGTGAGGGTGGGGGATGTCAAGGTTAGCCGTCAATAGAATAGCACGGTTAGCCATGAGTAATGCAATATTACACACAAAAGAATAGCAATATTGGTCAAAATAACGGTTTACTGCTCGAAGGAATAATTTTGGCGTAAGGTCTACTTTCTTGCCGTCTTGTCGAACGAGCTACGAACGATTGCGTACGAATATTGCGAGACTACACTTTGGTTCCTGGCGTTTTTGATGTGGCAAAAGCGTAGGCCTACTTACTAGACTTTTTACGTGTTAAGGGAACGAACTTACCAGGTGTATGTTCAAAACATGAAATTTATCTCAAATGGGCAAAAATTCACACGGAATCCTACTACCCGTATACACGGTAGAACCAAATTCCAATCAGTCATGCCACTAGAGGCGCCAGTTTCGTTCCACGAGGAAAACAAACAAGCCGGGATGCACGGATCAAGACCTGCGCTCTAAGCACTACACGGATTTTGACGAGAACTAAAGAAATGTGAAATCCTTGTTAGTTTAAACAATAAGCTCTCGTATGAAATATGAATATGAAAAACCGTTAAACTAGCGTTTCTTTCACATTGTAGTTCATTTGCGTCAATACTGACGGGCATGGGAGATTTACGTTGAAAATTTACGTCAGTGTTTAACAAGAGAACATCCGTCTCCGAGCGCTATAATTGGTGGACCGACATTTTACTCTGAAATCCCCTAGTAAATCGTGAAGTCTTCTTCTTCAGTGGTTCAGTGGCATCCGCAATTTCTGCACGCGGAACTTGATCCGTATGTTAGCGTCTCTAGTAACTGGACCGTGAATTGAGTTAAAAAAAGAGACCAATAGATCGCTAGATCTCTAGCATGTTTTGGTTGAAGACGCCTCTAGCGCCCAAACTTTACTTGGCTTAACTCCACTTAAACAAACATAACAAACTTGACCTAACATAACTTTAATTAACCTAACCTTGGAATTCATTGCATTTGCCCTAGAGAGTTACTTTTAAGGTCACTGTATACCCCTACTCTTATTTTCCATTGACTGAACGGCAGAAACGAGAAAATTATGTGGACGATTTCTTATAACTGTTGCGTATTCGACCGGAATTATAAATTAATATTCCTAAAATCTAAAGTGAAATTTTTTTCGAAATTCAGAATTTTGGGAAAAAATAAAAGTTTATTGAACAATTGTAATTATCTTTGCCAAAAACTGTAGGTGAATTTTGGCAAATTTTGAAATACTTGCAAAAAATAAAATCTGGGTAACAGGAGCACTAGATGTCTTCTCCCAACATTTTTTTTTGTGAAAATACGATTCACATCGGACGAGTAGGTTTTACGAAACCATTACTTAAAATTTGGTAATCCTAGTAATGATATCATAAAAACCACTCGTCCGATTTGAATCGTATTTTTACCAAAAAATGTAGAAAAAAGTTATCTTGTGCTCTTGTCAGCCAAATTTTATTTTTTGTAATATTTCAAAATTTGTAAAAATTCACTTAGAGTTTTTAAATTTAATAAAAATATGTTTTCAAAAGATCTCAAACATAAGCACTAGACATCAATTAATACAACTTTACTGCAAGCATTGATTTGAAATATAGTAAAGCACTACGCAGAAGCCTTTTTTAGAGCTCCCCGTGTTATTCGTCCGTAAGAGGTTTGTGTATACCGGGGCCTTAAACTCAGTTATGGCGCCTGGAGCCAAAATAAACGAAGGGTGCGTATCAAGGCCGCACCCAGGGGGAAGGGGGTAAGAGGTCCCCCCCCCCCAAAAAAAAAAAAGTTTTGTTTTGTAGTAGCGAACACAGCAGAATGTCCGAATCCTCAAAAACTTTTATACCACCTCCCCCCCCCCCCATGGAACCAAATACGGCCCTGGTGCGTGTAATGGAAAAGTACTGAGACGGCTTTATGCCCGGTTTGAAAAGCATCGAATTAAAGTTGTTTAGGTGTACTCTAAAGTTACTTCAAGGTAATTAGGGCAACTAGGGTTCACAATCAACCGCGTCCATTAAGCAAGTTTGGCAATCCCTCTTAAATGCCATTTGATTAGCACGGAGTCACTGTCCTATGAAGCTAGATTGCGTATTCTTCCGTGAACATAATTATAGTTGAGTCGAATTGTTCACATTGGTACGAGGACCGGAGGGGAATAGTAAAGTCATTTTTTTAAATGCAAGATAGTCTTGTTGTACCCTTCGTTCCACTATCCATGCAAATAAGTGGACGAGTAAGCGGGCAGACAGAGGTGGAATAGGTAAGGAGCTGCTGTGGAGGGAATTCTTGGTATCAAGAGTAGAGCGAGAGAGAGAGAGAGAAGCAAGTTCTTTGAGCTTGTCGTTGTGAAACGAAGGGGAGATGGGAGCCCCCCATAACTCCTATGGAACAAGACTAAGCTCTTGACCAAATACCTTGGAGTCATTTTCAGAGCATTTGACCCACAACGCAAGGAAAGCCCTTTGAAACAAAAAAAGGAAAAGGTTGAGTCCGTAAATTCTCAAATTAGATCTACAGTGCGTCGAGATCGTAACTTGTTAGCTTCCTATGTGAGTGTATCCAGGGCTGGGGAAATCCTGGAACCCGTATATTCGCACAGGAACACAAGTTCTACGTTATGGCTGACTGTAGGACGCAGCAAAAAAAAAAAAAACGGAGGAGAAAAAAAACTGGCCAGGAAGTTGTTTTTCGTTCCTGAGGGGTAAAAAATGGCACGGAAAGTTAAAAAGTGCCAATCTGGGATCTGTTGCTTAGCTTCATGTCGAGTTAGAACTTGGTAATTGGAGAAGAAAAGCTCGAAGACGTTCTGCAGCAGAGAACGAAGAGGCAGGATGGATGACAGTGGTATCAAGCTCGTCAAGTATTTCCTCTTAGAACTGTAGAAAGAGGTTGGTGAAGTCATCATTAGCCTAAAAGGTGCATCCTCTACGGAGGCAAACTTTATGTAGGTTTGTAAGCCCTGCGCAAATCCAGGCCCTCCAGGAAAGTTGTGCACTTACTCCGAACTTGAGCGTAATCTCGGGGGCTTTTTTCTGGAGTACTCTTCCTATTGCTTTATTATCCTTACTTGAGGGTCTTGTCATGTTATACAGTCCAGAGCTAACGAGCGCGCTAAAGGGGCGTGTACGGAATTTTTGCGAAAAAAAGAAAAAAGTAGAACTCAGTAGCAATTCAATGAAAAAAATCATAGCTTGTTATAGAATTTAGAACTTTTTGCATAGTATTAACTTTAAAGGCTCCCGAACGTCGTGCACCTCTATTATACAGAAAAGAAATTGTGTTAAGTTGTGCTCCGACTTTTTTTGCCGTGTCTATACGGAAAAAGTAACAAGTTTCAGACGAAAACGACCAGCAAATGGGTGTCGCATGTTGAATTTCGGGGAAAGGAAGATGACCAGTTGCAGGAGCCTGTTTTTGCTGCGAAATAACTTGGACTCAAAGAGGATTGTTTTGTATTTGGCATTTTTTACTATCGTACTAAGCTTTCGTTGGTTTTATAATGCGACATGGCGAAGGATTTGAAGAGGTAAAAAAGCGAACAGGACGGCATGACAAGAGCTAACGGACTCATTCCGTCATGGCAGAGGAACGACACGCTGCTCTATGTATGTGAAGGACTATCGATTAACTTGTTTGTAAGACAGAGCAAGAAACTTTGATTTTTTCCTCCCTTATTGCTTGTTATTGTGGTGCAAAATAGACAAACAAAGCTTTATGTCCCCTTTTCTTCCGTGAGATTCATTAATAAACCGGGTTAACTGGGGATATCCTTCTTTCCAGCCCTAGGAGATAACTAATAGATACGCCTTTCTACGCTCGCATTTTTCCATTACCAGTTTTTTGTACGCTGTCTGCTTCATTCTTTGCATAATGAGAAAGGTGAATGCCTTTTTTTCTGCCTTCACCTTGAAGATTAATGAATCAATAGACTCGCTGATAGCTTAGATTGTTCAGTAAAGCTCAACCTCTGCGGTAGGCCAAACGAAGCTTTCAAGATTATAGCAAAAGAGGCTTAAGATTTTTTAGGAAAGTCTTGACGTGCTGGAATTATATTCTGGAATTATATAGCACTGAGTTTGTATTATCTGGTGACCTGCGTTCTTCAGGGTTGCTCGTGTCATTTGGGAGGAAATGTAGTCGCTGAAATATTTGCATGTCTCTTGGGTAAAGTGCTAGGGGGATGGGGGTATCTTCGTTCTACAGCAGAAATTTGACTAGCCAAAAGAAGGTTTACGGAAGAAAATGTCCACGAGAATTCTCCAAATGTCGAAACGTCATATAATTAGTGCTGAGGAAGTAACTGTGTCTGTTTTTATTATTATTTGAGCACTATGCCGCCAAGAGTGTGCGTCGCTCGTTGCCGTCGTTTGGTTTCTTTACGGTTTATTATTAGCCCGTAAATCAACGTTGTTACATCAGCACACCGTTCAGTCTTCACACCAAGAGTCACACTTGTTTTTAAATTAGTTTTAAATTAGTATCCACTTGTTCATACACATTTGATTTCGTCCTTCACACAAACATTCAATACGAAATGGAATCTCGAGATGAGTTGATTGGGTTTAGGTGTACAGTACTCGTAAACAAAACGGGCCCCAAAAAAAAGGCCGTATGTTAACGTCCCACGCCACCAGGAAAGAAGCCTTGTTGCGAGTCACTAACGTTCGAAAGGCGAAAAAGTGGAACACCGCTCGCACAACTGCCGTGGCGGTAGCATAGGGAAGTTTTTCTGGGCCCGTTTTTATCTGACTAGTACTGTACGTAATGTATTGTACACTATCTTTGGAGTTACTATGCCGCACAAAATTATAAGGACTTTACTGTAAAAATACTTTTAAAATGTTTTTCTACAACAAATTCGTGGTTAAAAAATCAGTTTTGCAAGTATTTTTACTGTGAAGTCCTTGTAATTTTTTGCTGCACAACGAATCATTGTAAATTCACAAAATAATCTTTTACAGTGTATATAGCATATTACCATGTCGGATTATCAATCAGATATTTGCTGTTAAAGAATTGTCTTGGTTAGTTCGTGTTATTTTGGTTCCAATTTGTATTCAAATCATTTCTTTGTAGAGCAGCTCGTACCTCAGCACAGCATTCAAACTTCAGACCAATCTTGATGCTTGTTCAAATTATTCCTAGACTAATACACCTTACGCTAACCTTCGTTACATTGTGTATGAAAGCAAAACGTAGTCCATTCATTATTCAGTATCTTACCGTTATGTTTAAAATAAACTGAAGCGAACGCTTGAAATTAATCTTTCTTCGGAGAAGTAGTCAAGAAAATGACAAAAGAAAGTCTTTCAGTGCATTTCAAAAGACAACATATGACCCTGAGCGAAGTGTGCTTCATGTCACTTTTCCGATCGGGCCGGATCCGATCGAAGATCCATTTTTCTTCTTGGTGGTTTGTGTCTAAAAAAGGACGAGATGGGATGGGGGTGACACGTCTCACCTTTTGTTCCTTAGCTCACGTACAAGAACGCCTCCCTTTTTTGTGGTTTTTACGGCGCCTTACAGAGAAAGAAAAGCTTTTGGGGGGGATGTTATACGGAGTTTGTTGCTGCGTCTGCGGGGTTCAAGCACTTAACAATATCAACTCTATTGTTGTGATTGGAGTGAGGGAGTACGGGTGGATCTCAGTGCAGGCTTCTGTTAACGGAGTCTCTTTTAAGGAAAACGTGGGACGTCCCAATGAGTTGTTCGAACTGCTCAATTAATGACACGAGACTTGGAGCCAGATTTGAGGTTGAAGCAAAAGCTACGCGCCGGAGACCGCCCACGGTAAGTTGGCTTATTTCCGAGGTGGTTGGTGAAGGAAGAGGGACGAACGTGATACTTGATGTCGGGTAATAGGTGTCGTTGATAATAAGAGGTACAAACCAAGCGACTTCCCCTGTCCAACTTGTAAGTATCTTTCGCGAAGTGTAGCGAGAAGTTGGGCACACATTACGAAAGATTGTCATCTTCCGAGGCTAAGGGGCTTTCCCCGTAATACCGAAGAAACTTGAGATTAGGTTCATTCAGCCCAGCCGGGATTAATACCGTACGGGAACGTGAAAAAGAAATACAGTAATCGAATGCGACATGTGCAAAAGGTGTCGAGCATTGATGGGCTCGGAAACAATTTCTTGCGACTTTGCCAAGTAAATGCCACGGGTAACTTTCGGTAAGAAATTTAAGCAGGAACCTTGGCTGCTTATGATCAAAGTTTTAAATGCACGAGTGCCGGGGAAGTACTGAGACTTACCCAGTGAGTTTCTTAATAGAGAAAGCTTTTTCTGCTCATTTTAGCCCCATTTTGCTTTTACAATTAAGACTTTTCTTCAAATTACTTAGTGCAGATGCTTGTGTGCAAATGACACGAAATGTCGCGAGTTTGCTGGAGGAGACATTTTTTGTGCAGTGTGTTTTCGCATAAGCTGTTTTTGAGGACGTAGCTTGAATGAAAATGAGGCCCCAAAAATGTCCAAACTTCCCTTGCAGTAATAGTAATTGGCTTCTAGACATATTACTCATGGAACGGAGCTGCTAATGTGCCAGTTACGCTTACGATATAACTCCTGTTGAATAAGCTGGATCTGTGGCGTTTCCTACGTATTACTCGTGTGCGTAACATGAGCTCTAAAGGGAAACTCCAGTTAAAAAGGAAAACCGAATTACTGCGCGGTGTTCCCGATAGCTTGCGATTAAGGTGTGGTGGCGGTTTCGTTGCGTCCCTTATGGAAACCGAACTCGTTCAGCGTAGCGTTGTTTTTATTTTGGCTAAGAGAGCGTTTGGATAGTTTATGGATGGTTACACCGGCTGCATAATAAAACTGGGTTGGATGAAGACATACGGTTGGGAGCATCAAAGGAGCGAAGCGTTCGCACGGTTTATTTTTGCGCGTATTGGCACGTACAACGCTTTTTGTTGTTTTATTGGGCATATTTTCTCACCCTAGAAAATAGCAACGTAATAAGAAAGGTGTTCGGTCTCCCGGTAGTTTTTTATTGCTCGTAAGCTGCAGAATTTATAGGATATGACATAAAGTACAAGGCGAGCCATAGGAGATGGGTTTACTTGTTTCTGGAGTTCTTGTTGTTCCCTGTTGCACCGACTGTGGAAAGAGAATACCTTGGAGGAATCCAAAAAATTATCGGCGCGTCTCAGAACTTTTGCGTGTCGAGCAGCGATTGTCGTTGGGGGGCGGCAAGCTTATGTATTTGCCGCATGTGTAACGTTCGTCTTTTCGGAGACACATAACACGCTAGTGAAAATATAGGGGTTTAATTAAATGGTGGGAGTTCGAAGCTGGCTTTCCATTTAGTCTAATCTTTTTTTTCTTTCTTTCTTTTTTTTCTTTTTCTTCTAGGTACGTAAACGCTGATGGGCATTGTCGTATTCATACAGGATTCCTTGCAGCTTTTGTTACCTTCAGGCCGAGGTGATCAAGGGCGGGTGACAAGTTTTCAATACCTTTCAACTCTCTTTCCGAAGGGGAAAACAAGAATTGCGTCCATCAGATAGGAAATCGCCCGTGACGAAAAAGATGCATTTCTCGATTCAATTATGCGGGGCGTGAAGGGACCCTGAGCTTTTCTTGTCATTTACGCTCTACTAGCTTTCACAATGCAAAAGCGATATAAACTCCTGGACCTGGGCATGTTTTGACGTGGAAAATCTTAGGAGAAAAAATAAGTAAATGGTCTCTTGTGCTGTGATCGGGTCGACAAAGGCTTGAAACACAAGCACAGTTGTTGTGTGCGGTACCAGATAAAATCCTGAGACGATCAGCGAATTGGAAAATGGGAGGGAAAAAATTCATGGTTGGCTTGTCGTGCAATGGACAACTTCCGCCGGATGACAACCATTTTCCCCGTGTCCTCTCAGCTTGTCTTTATAGAATAAGAGAAAATCTCAGCCAATAAGCAAGAAGCGTAAAAAAAGCAGCAAGGGGGAACACCCAGCTATTCTATCGCTTTTTATTAAGAACCCTAAATCCTTGGGAATCGTAACATCATAGAAAGATGGGTCTATTCTCCATGTATACCTATAGAGAAACTGCCGTGCACGAAATTCGTGCGAAATCTAGTGTGCTTACCAACATGATTGGTTTTCACTCAAAGGAAGCGGGAGATCTTACGTCGTACGCACAGTTACATCCCCCGCTATTATTATTTTCTGTATTATATTGGTCGAGAAACATGTATTTCCTAAAGCTTATTGCTTGTCCAGATTGTTACTCAAGCATAAAAATAATAAAAGTCTAGGGAAAATAAAAGTAGGTTACATTGGATTGTGTATTGCGTAGAAAAACGCTTGGTACTGTCGCCAAATGCGTCTGAACTCGTATGCTTCGATTAGTTTGATTCGCCATGCTAGAATAGAAGCAATTTCTATGTATTGCGAACTTGACCGGCACGCTGCTTTGGGGACGAACACGAAAAGGTCTGACTTTGCGAATTTGGAGTAGTTTTTGGAGCCTTTCTTGTGCTACGGTTCTTTGAAAAGCTAACCGTTCTTATGTAGCCTTTTTTCTGTAAGAGCGATCCTAAGAAGACTATTGTATTCGTGTTTAGAAGGCTTTTCTTTACCATACTGCGAGTTTTAGGTTACTGGAGTCGAAAACGTCCATGATTTGCTTGACTTTTGATGCTTAGATGGCCGGAGATCGGTATTTTCCATGCTTGATGAGCTGAAAACACGTACAAAGCTGGCATGCGACGAAACGTTCTTCTTTACAAAACTTTAAGGGATTTTTATTGACTGTTTACCTTGGAAAGAGAGAACAGAACCTAATTTTTTCCTTCGCGTTAGCCATAGTAAAAGTTACCAAGATTATAACATCGCCACGATTGCGTATATTGCAACCACTTTTTCACAGTGTTAAAGACGCTATTTACTCTTGTCACGTTGAGAAGGAATATCTTTTGAAAATTTGGGTTGATAATTTATATCTATTTTCGATAATGTCTTGACTACTTTATTTAAAAGCAGTAATTCCTATTAATGAACAGTACGTATTTTTAAAAAAGGTTTTTGTTAGTCTTCAATGATTTCATATAATTTTAGGCCTTTGCGTGGTCAAGAGAGTAGTACCTTCTCGATTCAGTGAATTATTAAGGAAGATTGAGGTGCTTTATAAGTAGGCAACGTTAATTATGTAACTGCCAAAGCGAGACGGACAGCGTTGTCAATGTTTAGAAAGATTAGGTACACAGTAGCTTTAACTGTATGGAAAATGTTGATTTCAGGACGAGTTATTAATACGACTTAAGGACTTGAGGCTCTGTGCTCGACAGTAACTCACGTCATTGAAAAACAATCACAGTTTTCATTTTCCCAAACCCATATTCCGGTCAGGGGCTTAGTGCAGGGACAGAATTTATTCAAAGGGCGTTTTTTATTGGGAGAAGGGATTTCCTGTAAGTATCTTTTTAGAAAAAGGAAGGAAAATATTTCTTTCATTCACGAAAGCGCGTACTAGAGATAGAGCAAAAAGGCTCCAGAATTTCGATTTTTTTTAACGGAATAGCCGTCCTAAAGTTAATGGCGAAAACGGTCTGAAACGCTTGATGGAATTGATTCTGACGCCATAGACTCTTGAGTCAGCTTTTGCCTCTTTCTAGAGCCGGAGAGGGAGAAGGTGGGTTCGTTTTGTTTTATCGCATATTTCCGAAGAAGAAGCGCGCCTTCTTTCCCCGAAAAAGTCCCTTTTTTCATGGGCTTTGTTTTGTATTTTCGAGGTCACATACCCCAATAATAAATACAACACCCATTCCAATTTTTTACTTGATTTGCTTCGTAAACGCATTTCTGTTTTTTTCGGGGAGGTTTCTTTACGGCCCATCTCACGCAGCGACATACTTTTGTTCGCCAGCCTACCAAAGTCGTGTTGTAAGGCACACGAAGGTTAGCGTTAGTAGGGTCCATTTGCCATTTCTATCAAGTATTCTCCAGAGCCTCGTTGCTAAGCTTCCCAACGTTACTTGGCACCGCCTGAAAATGAAGAAGACCCCATACTCGTCCAAGTAAGGTCGTAAGCCTTTTAAGGCCGACACAAAAAAAGGGGGAAGAGAGTTGTTTTTTTTTCCCTCACGCTTTGGCACACCCAAAGCCCCTCTGCATGGGAACGGTATTGTTGTAGCGTCTAAGAGCGTAACATTGGCTCTGAAGTTTGTCTACGTCTCCTACCTCTTAACTTTTCTCTCCTCTTCCTCTCGATCTCGTGTGCGGACTCGCTCTCTTCTCCTCTCTCCCTTTACTCCGCATCCATGTGCACAGAGGAATTGCACGAAGAAGCTGGATGTAAGGACACGACTGCTTCAAACGCCTACGCTTTTCTTACACAGTTTGATTAGGACCATGACTCCAGAGGGAGTCGTAAAAAGAATGCACGTGCGGTACCACATATATTTTTTTTCGATAGCTTCCCCCAAAATTCCAGAGGGTGCACTGTCCCAAGAAAATCTGACCCCGTGAAATACTTAGCGAAGATTTGCTTTTTGCGTCTAACTTTTTCGTTGTTGAGCTATTTTTTACCTTTTTTTTACCCGGAAAAAGAAAAGACTTTTCTATTGCTATAGACACCTATAGCCGCAGGGGGTTAGGTGGAAATGAAAAAGGAAGTGGACAGATACTTAACGTACAAATGTAAAGTGGAAGTGGTCAAGCAAATCTCGGTCCACTGATTAGAGTGGACATGAGAATAGTCTGGGCCACATCCGGTAAGGTTGCTTACTCGAGTAGTAGAGAAGTTTGGGGCGAGCTTGGGATCACGTTCCGGTCCGGTGGACCTTACCTGCACGATTTCCTGGCATTGATACTCACCAGCTTGGCTTTTTCTCCCGAGCGGGAAAGCGGAAGCAGATGAGACTTAATGACAACATCGTCCTTGATTTTCTCTACCTACTCTTGGCGATTTTTTTTCGTGTGTGAATAGGTTTAAAAAGAGGGGCGCAGTGGGGGTGTAGGAAGAGCATAAAGACAAGTGGTGAGCTTTATTGTCACGTGGCCTTGGACGTCATTGTCTTATTATGGTTCTTCATGAATAGTGGGGCACTTGAGACAAGAATGTCCGTTATTGAAAGTGAGCTGGACTTTTTACAGCGTTTTTCTTCTGGGTCTTTTTCGTCGTAAGCGGGAAGATTTCCTTTACAAAGTGTTGTTTCACATTTTGGGAAGATTTAAGAGGGGCGCAAAGGCTAGGCTAGCGAAGATGTATCGTACGGGAGCGGTTTTGCCAGCAAATCCGTGGAATCGGTAAGAAGCTTGATAGGATCTTGGTCGGGAAGGAAGAGAATAAGAAAATAAGCCCATCAGGTGACACAAAGGACACGGACGTGGCAGGGAATAGATATGCTGCGCTCCTTCGAATTGGAAATGAAAACACAGAACACAGCAAAGAGCGATTGGCAGTTTCCCTCTTTGGGATTCAACATCAAGGGGAAAGAAGTATAGCTTGTAGGACGTAGGAGACTAATTATACACATGCAGCGATCCTTGCAGCCCAGAAATTCGCGAACAAGATACAGTAGAAAGCCAAGTTAAATATTTAGGCAGTAGCGTGCCCCGTTTGTCATTTCGGATGAAAGCAAAAGTGAAAAGCTAGATTTTAACGGCGTAACAAACAAATCGTGAAAAAGGTGCCGAGGATGAAAGCAGCGAGTGTATCATGGGTGAGATATCTAAAAATAATTAATCCCTCGCTTCCGGGAATCGTTTCCCGCTTGTATGTGGGAAAATGCCGATCTCTTTCGTGAAAAACGGGGAGTTTGCGCCCGTGGTTCCGAAAAGTGAGGGAATAATAGTTTGCGCGTGTGGCACAGGTACACCCTAGCATAAGCATGCAACTGTACTGTACAGTGCACAAGTTACAAAGCACGGGAGAAATTTTACTTCTTCTGTCGTATTCTCGCTCTTATACGACGAGTAAAGCGAGACCAGATTGGTCATGCACGTGCCATACAAGAGAAAAGGGGGGGTCGAGGGTGTCGGGTTATATTCATTAAACACACCTCAAGTTCCTTCGTTACCCATCCCCTTGTCGTTTCGGCTGGCAGTAACCTTTACCTGCAAATCAAATAAAAACGGCAAATTTCTTTGCATCCCCCCACCCCCCGGGACAGTTTTCCCTTCTCTTTCATAAGATCGTATGGCCCCAGGTAAACAAAAGCAAACACGAATTCAGCATAGCAAAAAAAAAACTTAATAAAAAAAAGGTCCAGTGTTGCAAACTCCAGCCATCGAAATGGTGTAAATTAAGCTCCTGCAGCGCCATAACGTTCTTTGGGCATTCCTATGATTGTTTCCAAGCATGCAAGCGTATAGATCCTTTATCCTTGCGTCAGTCACCTCACGTGGCGACGTATTTCCGATTAGTCGACACTATCCAATTTCTGGAAGCAATGCGAGTTAACCTCTTTTTTTCTCTCTCTTTTTGCTCATTTTTACGAAAAGAAAAGTCATAAAGCCTTTTTTTGGGAGAAACACGCATATATTATAAAATTCTTATTGTTTTCTTTCATATCATGAATGAGTTAAATTGTCCTTCAACACTGTGGCCCTAACGATAGAAATTTTTCTGTATAACACATTCGTAGCCCTGATCAGTTAGCTTACAAGTCAGAAAATTGAAAAGTAAGGGCTCATTGGAACCAAAAAGAGGGTCTTTCGAGATTCTGTAAAGGCTTTATCTAATTCCATTCCATTTTTTTATAATACAAACGATTATTTGGTATGAGCTGTGTCGGTCGGGTCTGCGAGGGCAGACAAGGTTAACACACACATGGTATAGCCTGTTGCTTCCTCCCCGACTCTTTTTTTTTCAAGTCTTACAGTCTTGGAAAATAATAAGCTTTAGTTACTAATTACAAGATCTTTTAAACATCACTTTACAGTATATACAGTCAAACGTGAACTTGTTTCCATGTTTTTCTTCCATTGATTCCCCAATTGTAGTAAACAGTTCGGAACGAAGCACTAACATAGCAAGAGGTTGACACAGATGGTGACAGCACTTTTGGGGGAGGTTGAAGAGGGCGCCCATCCTACGGTACAACGCTATTCTTCGTTTCTTCTTTTGACATGGAAATAGTTCCGAGTCGACATTTTAGGCGTTTGTCATCTGCCTGGTGTCGAAATGGAACCTTTGCATGATCTGCTTGCAAAAAGGAGTTCAGGACACGGGGGAGAAAAAAAAAGGAACGGCTGTCGCGCCCTCGTTCTCTTCGCCTCGTACGTAGAACACTCAAGCGGAAAGCTTTCTGGAACGATCGATGGGTTCCCATCCGTGCACCTCGCCCAAAATGCATAATTTTATGGTATATTGCAGCTTTGGTCCGGAAGTTTGAAAGCTTCGGAGCTCATGTGTAGAGTTGCACCATCCTAGTGTGTGCCAGGTCGGGTCGTCGACGAAAATTTACAGGGTGCCGAAGGGGGTCAAGACTTGTAAGGAGCGGAAAACGGTGGGGTTTGGTCGCTTTGCACCGGGGAAAAAGAATTTTGGTAGATATTGCCGGGGGGGGGGTCCATACCCTGCCCATGGATGAGTGACAGCCTTGCTGCGGAAATGGTACAGATTTTTGCGCGGAGGGAAGGGTGTGGGCGAGGTTTGTTGGGAGAAATAAACGACGTGCTGGCAGAGGGTTGAAGAGTTGGCACCTTGCAGAGAAAAAGAAAGAGGAAGTCCATCATCCAGAGCTTCTTCTTTCCTTATTTCTCTCGTATCTTTATTCCTGTCTCACGACTGGCGTACTTTTCGTGCGGAGATATTGTCCGTCCGGCCGCTGATTACTCATTGGGTGAAGGATGAAGCTTCCCGGTAAGCGTCTGTTAAACGTCAGTAGCACATTCCTCTTGATAGCCCTCGTCTGGCGAGTCTCGGGCCACACTCCGTTTGGTTCCCGGTGGACTGCCGTTGGCCGCGACTTTGCTAGCGAGCGCCTCACCTGACGAAGTCCCTGCCGACGCCGGCGAGTTTCTTTGACTGGTGTGCAATGTGGCCTGACCGGCCGAGGGTTGCGGTCGATGCCACAACCGAGGACTGTTACTGCTCGAGGAGAAGCTGGGCTCCAACGGCCCTCCTAAGGGAGTAGCGGTTGAGCAATTGGACAGGCCGCGGGTGGCGAGGGTGGAAGTACTGACAGGACTTGGTCCCATGCTCATGTACTTGTTATGGGCCAAAGGGCTTTCGGGGAGCACTTCTTTGCCTATCCGTGGAAGCCCAAAGTCCGCTGGGTACGTGACATAGGTTTGCTGGGTACTGTAGGGCGCGTTGGGCGACCAGTCGTCGTCGTCGTGGGCCGTGGACCGAACAATAGCTGCGTAGTGATCCAGGCCGAGTTCCGAGGCGGTGTCGTTCATGCGAGGATTTGGTCTCAGCGTTCCTGGAACGCTGGCGTAGGTGTCGGTGGGATGTACGGAGGTAACGTAATCCGCCGAGTTGGGCGACCACAGCCGCGCCGTGGTATAGTGCGGCTCAGCTTGCGGCCTGAGATACGAGTCGCCGTGGGGCACAATGCCATTATTCGAGTCGATACTGTCGTGCTCGTAGTAGTCGGCAGTGGGATTGGATCGGATATGGGCGCGCTCCATGGTGCGGAATACGTTAGTGCCGGCGTTGAGATGGGGCGAAGGCGTGATGGCGCCTTGCCAGTACTCGGCCGCCTTTTCGGCTTCATTGATCAAGTCGGGATTGCTGAGCGTGCCATTAATGCCGCCTCGACTGGGCGACGAAGCCTGCCGATCGAGGTAGCCGAAACCGAACGTTTCTTTCACGGGACTCGCCGGCGGCTTGTGGAGCGGATCCGCGTAGTTGCTGCCACGCGGCCCCGGCGTTCGACTCGATGAATCGCTACTAGTATCCGTGGAGGGAGGGTACTTGTGGGGGGCTCCGCTGGTGGCGGAACGCCGTTGACGGCAACGCCACATAAACAGGCCAAAGACGACCAGGATCACGGCCAACAAGAAAAAGATCCCGGCTCCTAAGCCGGCCATCTGGGCACTGCCTAAGCCACCGGCGATAGGTCCCCGGGCTTCGACTCGCAACGTGAAGTTGGTCTGCACCAAGCCAGCGCGATTGGCTGCCACACACGTGAGCTCACCACTGTCCGATGCCCGCACCGGGTACAGGATCAGCGTGCTGACCTTTTCAACGTCCCCGTGTTCCAGGACCATCACGGTGCGAAGCGAGGTGTGGTAACCCGCCGTACTCGCGCGACCGCCTGCCGTGGCCCCGCTGCCTGGCAGCGCACCCGATGGGTACTCGGTGGTGTTGGCCAGCGGCCGGCCGTGCCACAGCCACGTGATTTCGGGCGTGGGTTCGGCTTTGATGCGGCAGACAAAAGTGGCGTTTTCGCCAGCTGGCACTTCGACCTGTTTGCTGAGGCCTGGCGTGGGGAGCACCTGCGGAGGACAGGCGAATTCGTCCAGTTGGAGTTCGAGGAGCGGTCGGTCCCTCAACCGTGCTGGGGTCGAGCAGACGGGTGGAATGGGCATGGGAATGTTTTGCTCTTGAAGCCACTCTCTGAGGGGCCTCGCCCGACAATCGCAGACCCAAGGGTTCCGGTGCAAGTCTAAGGCGTGGAGCCGGGTGAGCGTGGAGACCAGCTTCTTGTTGAGCTCCGTGAGAGCGTTGCCACTCAATCTCAAATGCGACAGTTGATCGAGCCCTTCAAAGGCGCGGGCCTCAATGGTTTGTAATTGGCCGTCGGACAGATCCAGTTTCACGAGGCCGGCTAAGAACTCGAAGGCTTGATCCTCGACCCGCTGGAGGGGGTTGGCATTCAAGCGCAGCTCTCGCAGTGAAGGGGCATCGCGAAACGCCCGACTTGGCACCGTCGTGAGCAGGTTATCGCTTAAATCCAGCTCCACCAAATTGGTCAAGCCCCGGAAGGCCGTGGGTTCCACGGCCCCGAGTTTGCAATTTTGCAAGAAGATTTTCTGCAAATTGAGCAATCCATTCTTGGAGAAGACTTCCCGTGGCAAGACGTTTAAGTTATTGCCGGACAAGTCCAACACCTGCGTTTCCGAGTCAATGTTCCCGGGCACCGTCATCAAACCCCGGTGACGACACTCGACGGTTTGTTTCCCACTTTTCCATTTGCAGTCGCACGCACTGGGGCAAAAGCCGTTTGCGGCTCCGACGACCAACAAACTGGACACCAAGAGGGTACACAGTATTCCGTACATGGTTGGGAGGGAAAAAAAAGAGCTGTTGATTGCGTTTAGCGAGTGTGTTCTAAAAGGTAATCCAGTGGTATGGTTTATTTCGTCAGGATGTCTAGGTCACTGGCCATGGCGTGTTGGCTATCACTTAATCCAGCGGAATTATTGCAAGGGAGCACACTTTGACTTAACAAAGGGAACACTCCTAATAGCGTGACTCGTCTCTGCTGTGCAACGTTGTATCCCTCCACTCGCACTGAAACTGCACATCCATCAATGTTGACGTGCCATGAATTATCAGGCGAGAAAGGACGAGATGGCTTTTGACGGGCAGACGGGGGGTATATTTTCCAGAGAGGGTTAGAAGACGAGTTCAGAGAGGCTGTGAGGAAAAACCCCTTTCGTGAAAAAAGGGCTCAAATGCCGCGTAGATTTTCACCACTCGCTCGGTTGGTTCGACATTCTGCGAAACTTTTTATGGTCCTGCTGTTAGCATTATCACTACGACAGCCACATAGCGCGTTTTCGCAGCCAAGATTTAATGCCGCGTTGAAAAGGCGGACTGGAGTTAAACCGGCCAAGAAGCCTGGAAGGAACTTGGGCTTGGAATACAGCTCGATGTGAGGCAAGCGAAGTTCTACTAGCCAGCGAGCGGAACGGTCCAAACGCACCAGCGCCTAGCGAGACTCGCCAACGACTGTCGTGCTCGTTGCCAACACACCGCATTCTGACACGGGGGCTCCAGCCTTTCTACGGCGGACAGCCACGGGTTCCCCAGCGGCCTTTCCACGCGCGACAGCACCTCCCTACGATGCTTGCGACGTTGACGTAAATGTCGCTGGAGAACGTTGGGGGTATGCTAGGCTACACGGGTTTGTTCCGTCATTCGCTTCTTACTTCTGGCCTTGGTGTATACATGGTTAGCATGTGTAAAATCTGGCTAAATTAACCCAGCTGCCTATTTCTTGATCTGTGCAATTTTGGGGGGAGAATCGCCGCGTTTGGGTTGAATGGTTTATAAGCTGTCTGCGAGAGCATCCGCCCTTTTCGGCAGCTTGTCAACTTGCATGAATCATTTAAGAGGATGCTGGAAGCGAGCATTGGTTAGAAAAGTTTTTTAGTTTGTAACTGTAAGGGTGTAAACCTTGCGGGGTTCTGACCTGAGTTTTGACGACAGCAGCCGGAGCAGAAAGGCAAGATTTGGAGGCAGAGATAAAAAGTTCCGATTCATGGGATCCTGAAAGGGTTGACAAGTTTGGGGGACTGTCTTAGGGAAAATCATTTTTTTCTTTCAGAAAATTAGAAAAGCCATTGGGAGCTTACACGGAAAAACATTGCGACGATATAGATCTGTCTAGGTTTATGGATCCCGAGTCTGTGGTGGAAAGTAGTTTTAAGTGGGCCGGGCTCAAATTGAATGCCAACTCTGAGCTACTTGATGGCACTCGAATGTCGTCATCTTTGTTTTTGTTTTTACGAGAGGGGTAAAGGAAAAGATGGGGGGAAGAACCAAGACCTCCTACCTTGTCAGTTCCTCGAGGTTTGCACTTCTCGTTGGTCAGCGATAGAAAAATGTCGCAAAAAAGGGGTGAAAAGTGTCGCAAAGTAGAGCGTGGGAAGGAAATCTGAGCAAATCAAGTAGTTTCATTGGAACTACTGTGCGGCGTTGGAGAGGGGACTGACGGTGGCATTGGGATGCGGCGAGAAGGTAATATTTACAGGAAGTGAAAAGGAATAAGAGAACCGCTGTAATGTCAGGTTTCCTTGGCTAGCTGTTAGATTTTGTTCCCCTGCTTTTTTTTTCTTGTTACGTGCCGTGGCGTTTTTCCCTGATCATGCAAAAGTAATGTGGGAAAAGGGAGGAAGAGCTGTTCTGTGTCCACTCTACGGATACACTAAACCAGCAGTAAACCAGATCCCACGCTTGATACGAAAAACTGAGCCTAAGAAAACGAATACGTGGGCCCAGCCCGTGCTTTAAGAAAAGAAAGGATTGATTCTGCCGGGGCTTTTTTTCATGGGAAGGGAGAGGAAAGCGACTGCATTATGCCCTGTGACATCTATTAAAGATGAAGTGAGATACTGCGGATGTTTCTGACGTTAATATAAGGATTCTGAAGACGAATGTCGAAGTGTACATTATTCAAGTGGCGGTTCTTCCTGTTGTACCACGCAGCGTGTAAAAACGAGACAAAGGAGACATTTACCTGGAGGTGTTTCCGGTGCCGGTTTGGCTATCGGGCATGGCCAAAGAAGCCTGGGATTGTAAAAGTTCCTCCAACTGACGGCCCGTGATGTCAATGGACCTCGAAAACTTTTGCCTATAGACCCGTATCATGAACCACGCCACTTTTTTATGACGAAATTTTTCCTGTTAAAAAAAATCGTGGTCCGTTTCTACCATTCAAAGACCCGCAAAAACTACAATGGTAAGAATGTGTATAGGCAAATATAAGCTGTTAGATGATATTCTAGCTCGGGTATCGTGCTGAGAAATCGATAAGGCTTGCTATGCCAAGGTCCTCTTGTGCTAGTTTGGAACCTTCCCATGGCATGCAAATCGGGCACATATGCGTGTCTGTCAAGTTCGCTACATTGAAGAAAATTCGCTCAAGTCGTGTCTTCCCATTCATTCATCGGTGAAACTGGCTCCCGAATTTTTCCCCTCCCCTCGCTCTGCAATTATTAAGATTAAAAGTTGGGCAAAGAAAAGTGCACATTTTTTGGCCTTGGAAACATATAATCCAGCGCTCAGCATCCTGTTCAGAATGCTGCCGTTTTCGCCCCTTTTTATCGTGAGAATTTCTGTTAGTTTTTAGTTGAAAACTTGATCCGTCCAGATCGTAGAAGTGGGGAACGGCGACTCTCGTCATTCCCGTTACGATCATTAGTATATTTTCCCCCCTTCCCTCTTTTTCTTTTCGCCTTTCCGGTCAATCAATTGAATTGAGGGTCCAATTAAGCAAAGGGAGGAGGAGCGCCTGGGGAGAGTGATAATAGTATCCCATCGTTGAAGAGAGGCTTCAAAAGATTGCCAATCTCCCTCTCGTATGCAAAAGGCTTTTGTCGAGGGGCTGGCGTGCGTGTACAGTAGCGCCCGAGAATTCAAACCCCCTCCTTTGGACTGGTTACAATGAAACAATCGCATAAAACTCACCGTAATAGCCACGTGGCCTGGATCTCAGGGGGGTTAAGTATGGCTCTGTGTGGACAATAACACATTAGACTTTACCCCATGCGTCAGCTCCCCTCGTTTTGGTATAAACTTAGGTACAGTTCAGTACGCGGCAGCTACAATTGAATGGACGCGGCAACACTACTTTTAAGCGGGTCGTCAGTGGGGGGGGGCGGTATTCGCCCTTGTCGATACACCTGTCGTAGTCATGTCGCTGGACTCGGGGGTTTGTCCCTTTTGGCCGCCATCTCTGCCGCTCGGTTCTCACCACTTGTCATTACGCTGATGACTCTAGGAAGGTGAACCTGGGGGTCGGTTGGCCGTGCTGGAGAAACTTGTGGTAGGGAACTGTGCGTTCAGTGACTGACACACACTGTAAAAAAAAAATTAAATTTACAATTGCAGCAAAATTATATAAGGACTTTACTGTAAAAATACTTTAAGTGTACTGTAAAAATACTTTAAGTTTACTGTAAAAATACTTTAAAAATGTTTTTGTACAACAAATTCGTGGTAAAAAAATCAGTTTTGTAAGTATTTTGACAGTGAAGTCCTTATATAATTCTGCTGCACAACGAATCATTGTAAATTCACAAAATAATTTTTTACAGTGCAGTGAACTTTGTATGGGTCGACAAGTACGGGCCTGGAGTTTCCCGCTGATGGTACCCCGTCCGCTAGCCCCCTTTTCCTGCTGGTTTCGGCCCATCAACTCATCAACCCATATGTGAAAAGGCTGCCAAACATACATGCATACGATAGAAGCTTGTTTCTTATTTTATCGCGTTCCCCTTGTTTGTCAGGTTTCTTTCTCCCCCTTTCGGTTGGTTGAACCGAAATTCCCAGCGAATGTTCGCAGACTTCCGTTCTGCTCCGGCTCTGTCTATAGGGAACCCAATAAGTTCCCCTCGTTAGTAATGTGTTTGTAGATATACAAGGTTGGCGGACGTTGTGTTGCTGCGACGTGTAAAGGGGGAGCAAGCAAGTTGGGAGGTATGAAGAGAATGGATGGATGTTGACCATAGTGATGAGAGCGATTAATGAACGGTTGGGGGTGCTTATGCTTTCGAGGTTTTCAGTAGGCTTTGTTCGGATTGAGGAGCGAGGGCTGAGACATTTAGAGCTGGCTTATAACCTGCCGTCAGCGGAAATGCACAATGATGCACACCGCCTTAATGGGTTTACCATGTTGGCACACGGCAATTTCCTCCCTTTTCTTCAGCTGGGGAGTTGTGGAGTTCAAAGTCAGTCGGGTCCACAGGTCGTGTGAGAGATCGCGGTAAGCGGGTTCAAGTGTCAAGCCAGCAGCTCAGAAGCGCGACTAACGAACTGGAGCCTTACTCTTTGGCAAGCCTCGAGTCTCCTTTCGTGTGAAATAAGGTGCACCAGAGCAAGGTAATCTGGGACCGGATCTGAACACTCCATTCGCTTTGATGCAGGTCGATCTTAACAGCACGTTTAGTAAGTTGACTGGCAATTGGGTTCGAATTCTGAGCCGAAAATATTCAGAGAAGTTGCAGGATCTGTAGCCAGGTGAAAAAGGGGAATAAATTCCTAGTGATGTTAGCTACTTCGAATTGGGTTCTAGCTAGAAGAGAGATTGGAACTATCAAGAGGGTTTTCGTGTGAACAAAGCGTCAACCGGAAATTATGCTCACTTAATAAAAAAGGGTCCTTGATATTCTATAATGTTATATATGCGTAGAAAAAGAAAAAAGTACGAGCCCTTTTGCTCATGCGCTGACCACATAATATAAGATCTACCCCACATATATTTTTCAATGTAGATGGTTAAAGAGAATACGAGCAAAATTACTACGACGCCCTTCAAAAAATAAATTAATCCTTTAATTCTGAGTTTTTTCTTACAAGCGTAAAAATGTTCCAACATGTAACAAATTTTTGTTAGCGAAGCAAATTCGATATATGCCAGTAACAGGGCCATATTATAGACAACTATGAATGGCCTCCCCTCCCCGTTTTTTCTTATGATTGATACTTCGACTCTCGCTATGTAACACCCGACTAAGCATGTCAATAAAAATGTCAGCAAAGAGCAGATGCTCACGCTGATAATAATAAATAAAAAAGTAGTAGAAGCAGATTATTCATATTGTTCGTATTTTCGTATTATTCGTATTAGAAGCCCCCGTACTCCATGTGTCGTTTGCCGTATAATGTTCAGGCAAATATAAAATAGAAGCCATTAAATTAAATAAAAACGACTACACATCAGGAAATGGTTCACAGCGCAGAGACCATGGTGTCATATAAATTAAGGAAATCCCGAAAACGAAGAGAAGTCGTAGCCAGTCTGCGAATTAAATGTGGACACGGAAAAATAGGAACGTGGCTATACAGATTTCAAATGAACGACAGCCCATCATGTAGATTTTGTGGGGAAGAGGAGGAAAGTGTGGAACACCTAATCATTGTCTGCCGAGCCCTGAGCTCCGAGAGAGAAGCCATAGTAAATGAGGTACGACGGAAAAACATTCCGCTGGAGCTAAAAGAGGTTCTTGGTTTCGGAAAGCAAACAGTGCAAGTTAAGACCTCAATACACAATTATTTAGAAAAATTTTTAAACAGGACAGGAATAACAAATTTTATTTAGACGGTAATTTTTAAGAAGCGAAAGGTAAAATAGCTTGACAGCCGAAGACGACGATACGTTGCGAATGCGACGTCGGTTGTCTTTAAAAAACAAACAAACAAACAAACAGAAAATAGAAGCATGCCAATTTTGCTGTGGTTGCCTAGAAGACAACCAGTTTGTATTGTTAAATGCTAGAGTTATTTTTACTCCATTTATTTTATGACAATAATTTGTTATAGTTATTACATCTCAATTTATTTGTCTGTTATAAGAAAAGAAATGGTAATAGGCAATGGTGTAACTGTGGGTAAACGAGCTTTTAGCTCTATTTTGAGTTATTCCCAAATACCTAAATCACTTAAAGGTTTTTTGAAGTTCCCAGAATTTGCCCACCAAATTTGGATCCGATTCGCTGAGTATGACTTCATTTGTAGTGTTACTTGCCTTGACAGAATCTTGCGGTGGTATGACTATTACAACACGTTTTCAAAGAAATAATTTGACCGGGAGGTCTTTGATCAGTCGCGTGTTTAGTTTCAGGATTAAGCTTCTCGTAAGCTAAAGTTTATGATAAATATTAAGAGAGCACGTGAGGGTGCTCTAAAACTTCAAAACGGGTCGCACGTGGTGTAAATATGGGGTACTAGCTTGTCCTTTTACCAGATAATCATGTCCTGTCGTTTTTTTTTTTATAGAGGATGCCTAGAAGTAACATAAGGTCTGTAAAAGGGAATAAAATAATGTAATATGTGGAATGAAGAATACGTTGATAAGTCATATGTTGCTGTAAGGAAGAAATAACTCTCGCTTTAGAAGCCCCTGTACACTGTAAAAAAATTATTTTGTGAATTTACAATGATTCGTTGTGCAGCAAAAAAATACAAGGACTTCACTGTAAAAATACTTAAAAAACTGATTTTTTTAACCACGAATTTGTTGTAGAAAAACATTTTTAAAGTACTTTTACAGTAAAGTCCTTATAATTTTTTGCTGCAATTGTAAATTTGCAATTTTTTTACAGTGTATCTGAAACCTTTGGTTATTAAATATAACAGGGAAATGAAAGATATTGATACTTCATTGGCAGAAGGAAAAGTAGGAAAAACAGCCATATACCATGGAGTAAGCTAAATTGACTCGCCTTAATAGGAATACTAAGACGATAATGAGCATAGCTCACGCCGAGTCATTAGTAAAAAAAACACAGCTAATACGTGTGTGACCTTGTCATGTCTTAAAGCGTTTCCCAAATTTTCTTGCGAACAATTTGCGGTTTCTACCACAGCCATGCTTTTTTACAATCCAGAGACATCTGTAGGTATTAGTTATACTTTCCCCCGTTGCATTGGCTTCAGTTTATCCATCTCTTTCCTCCGTTTCATAGTTTACGCTCCAGTAAGATTTTTTCCCTCTCATCCATGAATTTCGTCGTCAAAATGAGGTCAGTTAACATGAGAATCCAATTTCTTTTAGTCCTTCATATGAGCTGAGTTAGAAATTTAGGATGATAACTTTTCCTAATTATTGTCGCATTTCTTTACTGTGGAGCTGTGATTGTGAGGAAATCGCATGGGTGTATGGTCTTTTACGTTCCTTGCCGTCCGTGATGCTAGTGACGGTATGGTACGTTTGTTTGAAAACAAACTGAAAAATGAGCAAACACCTCGTTTGCTGTGCTAGTATCGCCAAGAAAGTAGTCTGCACCGCGCGGGCAGTTGAACTTTGCTCGTTAGTGTGTGATGGACCTTATAGCTCAGACGACTGCGTAGCGCCCGTATCAAATAGTTGTACAGGGGGCGTATAGCACAAAATAAAGACAAAAAAACTAGTAGTAATAAATTGGAGGTGGGGGAAAGGAAGGGGAGTTGGAAGAAATCGCCAGGACTGCCTCGTCAGCAACGCTCGTAACTTACGTAATTAAATTAGCCGGTTATTCATCCATCTTGGCTGAAGCGATGCTTGGGAGGGATTTGGCAAGATTCCCTGGGTGATGAAGGAGCAAAACAGGCTGAGGGGATCATATCGACAACTTGCATTCTTCCCTTTTTTTTCTTGTGCCCTGCAGTTCCGGTGAAGGAGCTGCAGTACTGGTTTTGTGGTCCTTGTTCATTAAGCCAGGGTACTATATATTGATAGGAAGTTTTTTTTTTACATGTGTGCGAAGCATTATGTGCTCAATGATCAAGAGTCCGAAGGGGTTCAAGCTTTAGCAAAACTTGTGCCGTGTTTGTCTGCATGGATGCAAATAGCTTATTAGCAAGCTCTCCTTTTGGATCAATATGTTCCTATTGACGAAGGGTTTTGATGAGCTAGCCGTGGAACGGATAGAAGAGACGATGAACACGCAGAATAGGAGTTTGGGGTTAGGAAAGAAGGCGATGCGAAGAAGTAAATATGGAAACGCCATGAAAGCCCTGGCGTCTGACTTGGAATGAGACGATCCCGAACCACCCAAGTTATGGTCGTTGGCACTATAACGGTTGTATCACCGTAATGATTGGACTAAGTGGGACATTACGGTGTACACGACTCAACGTGGATGGGATTCCAAGTAAATTAGGGAGTGTGACACACCTTGTTATCAACGTCGTTAGCACTACGCCCCGGTACTCTTCCTCTTGCCTTTGAGTCAGTCCTTTCGCCAGCGGTGGTTTCCCTCGACAGGGTGTGTGTGTGTGTGCTTTTGGCACACGGCGAGAAACATTCATGTGTGAAAGTTGCGCGGCCCTATTTTTAGCAGGCATCGTGGTAGGTTGATTGATAATGGCTTCCTTTGTGCTTACATGCCATCGTGGCCTACAGTAGCAGTTACAGAGTTCTGCGAGCGTGAAGATAAGGAAGACGCTTCAGAACTCGCGATAGAGGGCGATATTGTGTCTCTCAGCAAGTGTGGCTCGAGCTCTCGGTAGCTTTTCTCCGTGCTATATCAATAAGCAATAATTAGAATGTCAACCATTTTTCCACGGTAGACGTTATAACAAAGATAGAGCTATTAATTTTTATATGCCAAATGTAAAATTATACTTGTGCAAAGAATCTCTAAACCTTGTTAGTTACTGCTCACTTCCCGCACACCGATTTCTGTATTAAGTCATAGAAATATACGTTACCGTCAATAGGCCATGCCTACACTGTAAAAAAGATTAATAATTTACAATTGCAGCAACAAATTATAAGGACTTTACTGTAAAAATACTTTAAAATGTATTTCTACAACAAATTCGTGGTTAAAAAATCAGCTTTGTAAGTATTTTCACAGTGAAGTCCTTGTACTTTTTTGCTGCACAACGAATCATTGTAAATTCTCAAAATATTTTTTTAAGTGTACGATGGTTCAAATATAAAAAATAAAAAAGATAGAGCTAAACTTCTTCGAGTTTTAAGTAAACATCGTCTCCATTTTAATCCACGAATTTTGTTGACAAATCCTGCTGGTATCCCTCACACTGTAACTTTCCTGAATCAATTAAACAACCAAAGTTAACTACGTTACGGCAACGGGCTTGGCTCATGTCGCTTGACTTCAATAAAAAAATAAAATAAAAAAAGTCAACTACGATCAACTCTAAAAATTAGTCATACACAGCCCCATTAATGTCCTTTTACTCTCTTTCTAAACCGAACTACCCCTACCAAATAATATATGCTCTCTATTTGTGCAAGTTAGAACCTAAAACTGGTTAACTTTAAAAGGAAAATTGGAAAGAAAACTCCAGTTTGTAAATGTTTTCCCCTCTTTTCACACACGAAGTGTAGAAGTTGCAACGGCTAATAATAAATGTAACCGTCGATAGGCTGCGCCTACGGTGGTTTCGAAATAAAATAAAAAATAGAATGTCAACCACATGCTGTACCAATTATCTCCTATAAGTATTCTCGTATTCATTCACTGGGCACCGCTAGCGTTCTCAAGAGGTGTAACCAAGGCAAATATGACGTACACACACACGCAAAAAAAAAATCTTTGCCATCACAACCGATCGTCTAAAGTAAAGCCATATCCTGTGCTATCCAGCCTTGCATCATACCTACGTGTGCCGCTTGCGCCCAGCCAAGTGAGGATTACACGCGTAGCTGCGCTCCGGAGCAGTTACCAAAACAGTCTCAATAAAAACTATAAATCTGGGAATTTATTTAGCCCACCGCGCTCCGCCTCATCCTTTATGTTTACTTACGTCAGCCGTGGCTTTCAGAACGACAGATGCCAGGGGATCTTAGTTTTTCGGAGGACGAAGTAATCAAATATGAAGGAACGTATTCCGACAAGATGCAAGTTCGCAAACGGAAGTATCGGAGTAGTTGGGCTATGAAACTTTTTACCTCGTTGATTGTTTTCTCTTCATCTTTTTTTTAAATGGGACACTTCTGTGAAGGAAACATGTCTAATTGTAAATATTCGTGAACTCACCACCTGGAAAAATTTAAAATGTTGCTTTAAGACTGGGGTTGATTAGAGGAGTTGTGCTCAGAGCAGGCTTGGGCGGACTTGGAGTTGAACTGGACTTAAGTCCGGATCGAATTCATTTTTTAGCAAATTGCGGAGTTGAACAAATCCGACAAGTCCTTTTTGTTCAGTGAGTTGAACTTGCACTTGGATTGTAGACCAACTGTTATGGCCGGAATTGGAAGGGAGTTGGACTTCGATGCTACCGGACTTGGGTTATGGGAGAAATGTCCGAAGTCCGTCCAAGAAAATAATCATTAGTAAAAGCTAAACTTTCAACAAAATTAAATTCTCGGTAGTTTGTAGCTACCCTCTTTAGAAAATGAGGTATTAAAGGTAAGAGGTGCTCATAAGGAATAATAGGGGAAAAACAAGTAGCGTACTGTGGGCTTGCATTTTTAGGTTTCCAAGAATAGCGTCAAAAGTAAAAGGTCAACACGCTAATGTACACAGTCAGTAAGGTAGTTCTCATTTATCAGTCTCCGTCAGGATTTTACGCGAAATGGAGTCCACCATTTACAAGCATTTTTCCCTCGTGAAAGGTTATTATTTTTTGGAAGATACTTTTAAAGTGACCTGTGACTT